>JAEDXX010000325.1:0-76772 GCA_021725515.1 Epicauta chinensis | reverse complement strand
TAATAAATGTTGCAGACGATCAGGCATTCGTATGTGATAGTCAATATGGCATGATAGGCGATATAATAAATCAATTGGTAAAATATGCCCGCCAGTATAGTTTGATAAATAAACCTTGCATCGTTTTAGCCGCCTACTCTGTGTAGAGGCCTCATCTGCGGATAGCTAAAATATATAAAACACTGCACTCCCAATAAATTTATTGTATCATCAGCCTTTGTAAAAGCTTGCCTATCATGGAGGTTTTATAGATGTATAGCCGTGTAAGCCTCCTGCTAGATGCTCTACGCCTAACGTTGACTAGATATCATACAAATCAGTTTAACGTTGACTAGATATCATACAAATAGGTATAATTAAACGCCACACAAATAGGCATAATGCTGATTGAATACCCTATAAATTGGTATAACCCCAGCATGTTTAATGCTGTGAACTCCAAACTATCTAACCCTCCTGTAAATCTGAAAAGAATCCTGTATCCACGTACCTTTGAGCTCTAACACGAAGTTTTCAGGAAGCATATTGTAGTCCAGTCTTATAAATCTCAGTGCATCGTGAGGCCAGTTTATGAGCACAGAAGCATTAGAGATCCTATTACACTCCAAGTGCAGTGATTCCAGTGTTTTTAGACCACGTATACTCTCGGGTATGCTAATGAGCCAATTACAAGCCAACGACAACTTCTTAAGGTTTTCTAGATTGCTAATCCTCTCTGGTAGAGCTGTTAGACGTAAACTGATAAGGTTTAGTTCCTCTAAGGAACTGATGCCACAGATAAGTTCCAATAAATGTCGCAACGATCTCTCGTGTTTAAGGCTTTCCGTTGTGCTTATAGTGATAGAATTGGACTCTATCCCGTATATCATCAAGCGCTTGAGACTACGAGTTTTTTGAGATCTAGAATCTCCCGCAGTATTAAAAGATGATTCATGCTCTGCGTCAGGCGTACATCCCTGGCAAAAATTAAGTCTTCGCAAAATAGCAGTAAAATTGTCAAATTTACTGGGTGTACCCTTCACACTACCGATAGTGCCGCCCCAAATTGAAAGACTTTCCAAATTAGGCAAATCAAAAATTTCAGGGTCGAGTTCCTCGATATGCAAATCGATGAGAATTAGCTCTCTCAGATTTTTACCATGCTCGATAAGCAAGGCTATCAGGCTGCTGCAGTCATCTGTTTTGTTCCATCCGAATACCTTCAGCTTTAAAATTTTCTTGTCATTGAGAGCATTAGTAAGAAGCTCTTTGTTTCGACTTTCATCGTCGTTGAAATAAATCGTTTCCCAAAACTGTAGCCGACATACAGGCTCTTTGGTGGATGCAGTATCACGCCTGGTATTTGTTTCTCCAGCATGGGAGTTGTTTGCTAGATTGCCCATAGTATTCGTTCTTTCATCCTGGGAGTTAGCTCTCTTATCCAACCAGGTAGATGCAGAATTTACCTCAGTCGATGAAGAATCTCTGCAACTGCTGCAGATGACACTACCGTGGCATATCCAGATGATGGAGAGTAGAACTGAGCGTTGCATTATTGGGGTAAGGGGTTAGTATCTATTTATACTATCGTAGTGATCGACGAATTGATCTGGTGACTAACAGATGAATGTTAATCAACAGATCGTGCTAAAGCATGCGGATTACTGGAGGGGGATGGAGGATGTAAGAAATAAATATGATTGTGTTTATGTTGCCAAATGTATTAAAGTAAAAAAATAAACATAACTTCGACATAAACTTTACGGATCAAGATTTGTACGAATTATCTTTGTTGATAAGTTTGTTGGCGATGGATGTTAATTTTATTTGAGATGTGTGATAGGTTTGTTGGTGCTGTGATAATTCTATTCGTGGCGTTTCTGATATTTGCAGTTAGCCGATACACTGATCTGCAGAATATGGCAACTAATATGCTGTTGCATATCGAAGACAGACTCAATTGTAGGCTATAAATGCTCAGTGTGACCTTCCATAATCAGAAGCTGAATTCCTGGCAGGATGGCGAGCTATATGAAATATACTCCATACATTCTCAGCTCAACGGTCTAACACGCTAGGTTCGTGGTAAATATGACCATCACAGAGTAGACGAGTTGTATCAAGAAATGCTGTAGATGATTAAGACAAGATTATGGATATGATAGATTGATCGGAATGATAGACGGATTGACATGATGCATGGGTCTTGAATTGGGATACCATGGAGTACCATGCATATACGAGCTATCTCAAATCCTGGCATATTCTTACAACTATAAGAATGCAAATTACAAATATCAGCGTTGTTTATCATTTGAATGGCAAAAAGGAAAGAATGATAAGAGAAAAAGGAAAGAGTGATAAGAGAAAAAGGAAAGAGTGATAAGAGAAAAAGGAAAGAATGATAAGAATAAAAAGGAGAATGCTTCGGCAAGGCTGATGAAATTATCATGCAAGGCATCCACGAACGATGTCTAAGTTGTCGACACGTCATGTGTAGCTAGTGAACGTGATGAAAACCGAAGAAGGGTTTATCTATAATCAATATATTGCATTATGCACAAGCCTTTATCTAAAGGGTACACAATAGCTATATTCACTGCACGAGAAATGTAGGGTTAAGGTGTGCATTAGTGGGATGTATTTTCAATATATCCAATACCAAAAGATTTTAGATATAATCTGAATACCTGGAGTGTGTATTTAGTGAATATCTAAAGTCTATGCTTGGGTTTCTCTAACCACAGAATCCTCCATACTTGTCTTCTACCTGTTTACAACTCTTCCTGCGCTTCGGAGTTTGAGTCCAAAGCAGTTTCAGAATATGCTGATATAGCCTATTAAGGTAGATTAAACCAATGCTGCTCTGCCAACTTCTAGAGTTTATGATTTAAATAGCATTGCCATGTAAAAAATAAACTTTAGTGGCCATATCTGGCTTGATTAAGACATAGCTGCATCTCCTAGCCGGTGCGTATCCTAGCTGTATACCCTTTCAGACTAGATGCGTATAGAACACACTGTTGACATGTCTTGGCCTTGATATGGGATCAACATCCACCACACCCACGAATTATACCGGCCAAATTTGCAAAAAAGTGGTATCTATGGGATTCGAACCCATGCTCACGTACGTGAAGTCGATCTTGAGTCGACCGCCTTAGACCACTCGGCCAAGATACCTACACCCCAATCAGATGTATAGTATATAACTGCAGACACATAAGTGGGGCATCTGTGTATTACGACTTCTCAAACTGATGCTCATTATACGTAGGGCTAAGCTGTGAAACAGCAGGAGGTCTATTCAATAAATTTTATTGATTGAATATAGCATACATATACCAAAACCACCAAGTATATAGAATGAAGCGGCTCCTATAATTACTGAGCATACGAGATGAAGAGTCCACCATGATTCACATCCATCAGTCCTCAATTAATCAAATTCATTGATGGCCTTCGCTCTGTCTCAAAATCTATTCGCCATCTGTTATTTAATTTACACTGGATCAGGATTAAACCCCTTTTCAATCTTAATTCCTTACCATAGCACAGATCGTGCTCGTCTAATTTTACTACATATCAGCTTATTATTCCTTCAAGTGCTTTTTAACACCTACATTATGGTCTAGCGTTGTTATTTCTCATGAGTAGGAGAATTGTGGTCTTTTTGTTTCCTTCCATGGACTTTCTGTCACTTCCAATGACCTTCCAGTTCCTTTCTCTGTTACTGTAAATAGCAATGAATCTAGCCTATATCACAG
Organism: Epicauta chinensis; assembly: GCA_021725515.1. Classification (NCBI taxonomy): domain Eukaryota; kingdom Metazoa; phylum Arthropoda; class Insecta; order Coleoptera; family Meloidae; genus Epicauta; species Epicauta chinensis. The sequence goes on along the minus strand of JAEDXX010000325.1, from coordinate 73,026 downwards.
CAAATACGTTACGCTTATCTCACCAAATGGCATCTCTTGACAAAGAGCAACTTTTCCATCACAAGCCAGCTCCAGAATTTTATAAAAGATGGCTGCTCTCCGCTCCCTACTACCAGTCGCTAACGAGCTGATCATCACAGGTTTATCTACACCTGCTGCAATCCACATCCCAGTGATCGGCAGCTGCTCCTCCAGTGACTCGTGCAGATCATCTCGCCAGGAGTTAGACCCCTTTTCTCTCCACGAGTCTTCCTGAGACAGCATACTACCTCCTCTCCATTCCTCCAGCGAACTAGCTCCAGTGAAGTCACATGATACTTCATCGCAGACACCATCATTCCTTAATCTAATGGCCCAACTCAAAATCTCAGGCATATCTTCTCCAAATATACTGAAATCTAGAATATGGAATCTTCGGGGTGTACAGTCGACTCTAAGATCGCTCAAGCTAAGCTCGGTCACTTTGTCGTATCGAATTTTTTTCACCGGTGGGTTATCTACAGGCACTATAATAGGCATACCACTCATTACATCGCTCTGCATACCACTCATCACACCGCTCTGCATACCACATGGATCACTCATCCTGAACTCCTCGGCATCTGAAACGCACATATTGCTATCAATGATGTCACCTTCATGGCCATCCCAGCTGTTCATATCAACATTTGAGTTACAAATATCACCATTCTGGTTGTAAACATCACCATTCTGGTTGCAAATATCCAATGCTGCTTTGCCACGCCGTCTAACCTTTTTTTCCCGCACATAAAACACATTGACAAGCCTCATCACCTCTGCTTGATAGTGACGCATCTTCATGACATACAAGGTGACCACAGCATTCACCATATAACGTCTTGCCGTTATAGTAGGTCTATGGAGAGATGAGAAGTTTGTGAGTAATGAAGTGATAGCATGACTCAGCAAAACGCTTTTTGGCATCTGTGATATTTTGGGATCGATACGGTATAGAAGACGGATATGCCTGCGGAACTTCTGGAGTAAAGCTGTAGCCATTTTAGGTTGTGTTGTGGGTGGATTTATGTTTGAGTAAGCTTAATCAACTAGTATTTTAATATTAGAGATAGTGATATGTCAGGCATGTTTGATCTAAGGATGTTGGGTAGTATAAGCGAAAAGAAAGGGGCTTGAGATAGTGTACAAATAGATTATGTGATTACAGGGATACGTGATGTACTCAGGAGATATCTATCAGGACTACATTACATATTTGATAGCCAAATATACTATCCTCTGATGGCTCTTGAAACGATCAAAGCCTATATACAGCTAGAGTAACGGTCGATGACCAATAAGTCTTTTGTGTACGGTTAGTACAATGTGTGAAATCATCCAATCCTTTGTATACAGCTATTGTAGGGATCTATGATTACTCTTTATACTCAGTTATTGTAGCGATCTACGACCACCAAAGCCTATTATACACAATTATCGCAAGGATCTATGATTACCAAAGCCTATTATACAGCTAGTGATACTACAAGGCACCTCCGGAGCTTATTATATACAGCTAGTGATACTATAGCAATCCAGAGTATTTACACATATTAAGCAGCACAGCTCCACGCAATGCATGTAAGACATGCCTCTGAGCATGTCATATATTTCTTCCGAAACACCTCGTGGTTATTGATTGCGTATACGAAGCCCATAGGCCACTGGATATTAACACATCATCTAACAAATCTTACCTCAAATTCCTATTATTTACTTTGTTTACTTACAAACCAATTAACTGCATACAAACATAAAAAAACCATCCAGGAAAATACAGATGACAAACCAGAAGGAAACAAGAATTGAGTTAGCACCAAGCAGACTCCTTGAAGAGTCGCCCTTTGAGAGCGATAGTGACGAGAACAACGAAGCAGTGGAGGTACTGAAACGGTTGCGTGATAGAATATGCTGCAACACGAGAGAGAAAATACAAGCCCTAGAGATTCTTCCAGGCCTTATAAATATTCCTGAGAATTCCTATTCCACTGAGGCTGAATGTGGAGCTAGTAGAGAATCTAGTGGAGGGGAAGAGTGTTCAGCTTCTAAACGTAGTTGCCTTACAGGAGAGGATGAGCTAATGCAAGAAGCAAGTTTAATACTTGCTAGGGATAATTGCCTCACAGGAGAATCTGAGCCAAAAATACCTCACAGTAGACACTCCATAGCAGAGAAAGTTTTAATACTTGAGATTCTAGCTCTGCTGTCCAGCACCCGAGACAAGGCCATCTCCAAATACATTACAAGTCACATGGATTGGATATTTGCTGTGGCAAAGGACAGCATCAAAGAGATTTCCAGACCCCAGATTTGTATCATACGTGCATTCAGAATTATAGTCCAGAACACCTCGATGGATATTTTCTTTCAGAAGTTCTTTCCATTCTTCTACTCCATCATCGAGATTGACTCAAACTCATCGTGTGTTTATGCGTGTAAATCCGAAGCCCTCAATATTCTCCACAAAGCTATCAATATTCCAGAGGTTGTTGAGGCACTCTCTAAGCCATGCATCGTCCAGGCACTCTCCACCAATAGCCTGGAGTCCCTCCAGCTCCTCGAGAACCTCATCAGCGAGAAGACCTTGGAGTATGTGAATGCGGAGAACATCTTCAATGGCATTGCAAATCTCGACGTCAAGAATAAGCTCAAGGCCCTGAGGTGCTTAGTGAAGTGGTACTGCATAAAAGGAAGCTCCAACGACGCTGCTCTGAAGAGGATTCTTCAGGAGATTTACTCGATCCTAAGGTATGATAAGGGCTGCCTGGTACTGATCGGCAGGATGGTGGATGAGAATCTTTATGCCCAGGTATACTGCAAGGAGAAGGGGATCCTCAGCGATGTCCTGGATCTCTACGATGAATCCAACCCCCTCTCTTTGACCCCTGAGCTGGTCTACTGCGTTTATGCGTTGATCTCTAACTACGAGCAGAACAGGAAGGAAGTTTCTCAGAGCAAATTCATGGGGGCTGTCTTTGGAGTGCTGAAGGCATCAGTTAGCTCTGGAAGGTTTGATGACACCTTCATCCTCATCATCTACTTCTTCAGGAATATGACTCGCTCCATTTTGTTTCTTAGATCTGAGCTTCTCTCTTATCCCATTGTAGAGCTCCTCCTCACAGCCCTAGAAAAGATAGAAGTCTTTAAACCAGTCGTACACTGTGCTTTTCTCCCCAATACAAGGCCCACGACAGACTTCATTATTGACTCCATCATCATTGTCCTAATCAATCTAGTCATGGAATACGGCAATTACAAATCCAAATTCATCAAGACAGAGGGAATCAAGAAGATCCTCGTGTATAAGGAGAAATTCCCCCACACCATTCTGAAGCTCCTGAAGAATTTTCTCTATGACACCACTTGGTATGCTAAGGAGGTGTTTATTAAAAACACAAACAAACAGTTTTTCACCTACTTCTTCGAGAAGAGCAAAGATGATTTGGAAATGCTCAGATCCTGCTTCAACCTGATTAGAAACCTAATATGCGACAACTGCATAGACCTGGTGATCTACAACTACGATAGCCTCCTTACGCCAATCTTCACGTACCTGAAAGACTTTTCTTCCATGGACATCGATGAAAATTCACCAGAGGAAGGTGTTATGGTCCAAATACTCTACGTTCTCGTCAACCTGAGCGCTGGCTCAGTGAAGTACAAGGATTTGGTGATGCTTCCCGAAAATTTAGAGATGATTTGGTATCGCACTAAATATTTATACATATACATTCTCATTGTCGATACAAAAAAAATAAAAAGAGGCATCAGTTGGTCATACCAACGGGAAGTGGATCAATTGGAAAACCTGAAATAGAAACCTGACGCGAATTGTCCACTCTTTACTATGATCAACAGAAGAGAGTTGGTATTTTTAGAAATAATTGTTTTCATTATTATTTATTTATTACATTAATTAAATTTCATTAATAATTAAATTATTTAATTAATTTTATTATTTAATTAAATTCAGAGTGTCCAACCGACTCTGATAATTCGAATAATTGAAAGTACTGCCTATTATTTTTGTTTTGTTCATTTTATTTCATAACGCTCTGACATGAAAATTACGTAAAAGAAAAATAAAAGTAGTGCAAATGAACAATTTTCTATTTTTTTATTGTTGTAGATAGCAATTGTTGTATAGATATAATCTTTCGCCATTTTCAATATAAGGCGCTTATTGTCAAAGAAAAAGCCCCGCCCTCTTGCTTTCGGACAGTTTTTGTGCCACGCCCTATTTTTTAATATAGCTAACCCACATTACAATTTACAATCGTACTGGTAGCCTGCTATTTAAAATAGCTCCCTATTGAGTAGCTCGGATCTCTACTCGGTTTTCTACAATACGAGGCCTTAATGTTAAAATCTGAAGAGTTTGGGAGCATCTATGCATTCAGCTACATAATTCTTGACATATAAGCTGTCAAAATTTCGTAGTGCAATTGTAAATAGCATAATATATGTTATATATTATTTACTGTTATAGTGGTCGCTTCAACTTATTGTTAGTTATTTTCGACTTATAAGCCAAATTACTTTATGGTTGTGGTGCACAAACAAAATTTTCTACCGTAATTTCAATGAATAGGTAGGCGTAGAAATACCTGATTTTAAAGAAATGTTGTCGGCATCTGGTATGAGTTGTAAATTATCCATTGCTATTTATAAGTTGACTATTTATAGTTGAGGCGACCACTATACCTAGTAATCGAAATGTGTGTGTGGGGTTCTTTTTAGATGATATCTGCTTGTGTCCAATTGATGTTATGTTGGTTGTTCCAGACGTGTTCTGCTGCACCCGATTTGGAGGTCTCTCCTCTTTGAGTGTATAGTATTTTCAGAGATATTTGGCTTGCCTCAGGCAAGTACTTACTACAAGTACTGTCTGCAAAGGGACAGATATCGATATTTATGATAGACAGGTAGTTGCAAGTAGAATAATGGACCGTACTCAAATATTTGAAATCTCTTAGTAGAAAGATTGGTAACAATAAATATAATATATAAAATCTATAAATTCTGTTAAAATAAACTAAATAAAATCATTATTTAAAAGTGAGAGTGATAATGATACTGATGACGACAGTGAATTATCGTTGATTGTTCCTGAATAAAAGGTTTTTATCCACAACCACTAGTAAAAGTGACGTTTATAGCACAGTTTACTCGAGTTAAAAATTTAGCTTTATAACACTAGTGTTATAAATTACAGATCAGTTTTATAAAATAGATATATAGATATATTTGTCAAAATTAAAATGAACATCGATATGCATTTATCATGACAAATTATAATTTTGTTCTGTCAAATAGCAACTGTCAAATATAAATTCAGGACCTTCTCCTTAAGAAATCTGTTGACTTTAGGAGATTTGTACTGTGGTTGTAGATAAAATATTGAATGATATACGTGTTAAAAGTGATTTTATTTTGCTCGTGGGGTTGCCCCACACGCCTCCGGCCCGTTTCGCAAACTACCCACTCGCAAAATAAAATGCCACTTTTAACACTTGAATCATAAATAACTATTATTTTATATTTTTATATCATATGTTTTCTTATTAAATCATATATATCGTTTTTTTTTAATTCTTACTGTTTCTAGAGCCACTAAAAGATTCCACAAAGATTTCATATTTCCAGAGGGATCAAGATATTTAATTCCAATTTTATCTTTTTTGAATACACCGCTGACCAGCTTTCTCGATACGGTCGTTTACTAACCACTTTATTGGGGGTTGAGTTGTAAAACTAATGAAGCGTGAACAAGGTCTTGCCTGGGGCAAACCAAATATCTCTGAAAGTACTATATTTTGTGCTCTTTTAATCTTACCCCTAAAGGACATTTAGTTTAACCGATGTAAAATTCACCGCACTCTCAAGGTACTTTGTAGATACCTTCTTTCATGTTCAGTGCTTCAGATTTGGTTTTCGTTAGTATACTTCTCCTGGTGTTTTCGGTTTTAAACGCCGTTCTTATATTGTATTTAAAAATACACACACACAAACAGGTGAAACCTCCAAATCGGGAATAGCAGAACACGTCTGGAAATACCAGTTTAACATCAATTGGACAGAGGCAGAGATAATCAACAAGGAACCCCACCCAAGAAGCAAGAAGGTCATCGAGGCGGCAGTAATCAGGAACAACACCAACATCTTCAGCCAACCCAGTGTAGATGTCTCTGATATTTAGTGACCCCTTCTATCTGTAAATAAGCCTTACTTTTAAACAATTTGTAGCATTTAGTATTTGATAACGGTTAACGATAGAAGTGAACCGAAACGTCCCATATTTAACAAATGAATATTAAAAAGTCCAAAATTGTTTTATTAAAAGCGAGTTCTAGAGAACCTGTAGCAATGAAGAACATATTGACAGAAGGAACGTACGAATGCCAGAGATCAGAGCAGGAGACTGCAATCAATGCAAGTGAAAAGCCATTCACGTCAGAACTTTATTATTTGGGTAGCCCAAAACGGCATTATTACAATTGGTATCAGAACGTCGCTGTTTTATATATCACGTAATTCTCACGGATTTTAGACTGAAAACTAAATTTATCTACGAAAGACACATTTACGGCCTTCCATGAGTCAGAACGAGAAAAACTGCTACTGCAGTTTATAATACTTTTCTACAATTTCAAAAATACTAAAATTTAAAAAGATTATTCTTATTCCTGAACTATTTGAATCCAAAGAAACCAATAAGAAGAAGCTTAAGACCTAGGTATAAGAAAATGTGTTTCTTGATAAAGAGCTTATTTTTAAGCATATTTCAAGTCCTAATCTTTCTGCAACTACAGAAATTTTCAATGTCTGATATTACTGAATCGATCAAAAGAGATTATCTTCAAGTCTCCGGTTATAACCACCTAGAATCATGCGGTAAAGCAATCACCTCATGCTGTAAATTCCAAAAAATGAATGAACTACTATGCCCTAACTTACTTAGGTGACTGTGACATTAAATTGAAAATACCTTAGCAAAAACAAAAAACCATTATACAGTTAGGTCAAGTTTAATAAGTTTAAATCTTAAAAAAAGTACTATTAAAATGTTACTATTTAATCTAATAAAAACCGAAGGGTACACCATTGAAACTTTGCGCTCAAACTCCGCTCGCACGCAAATTTATACAAGACTTTGCATCATTTTGACATCTTCACACATATGGACTATCGTCAGCTGAACAACAAAAATTCTTACCTAATTCTCAGAAGAACGTTGTCTAATAAATGTTGGTGACTAGATATACCATCACCGCGAGGATAACAAACTCTAACATGGAATGCAGCTTCACACATTTCAAATCGATCGAAGTAACTATAATTAACAAAATTTAATTACTGATAGATTATAATGTAGAGAAATAAGGCTTATCCTACTAGAACGATAAAAAAATAAAACAAGTAATTGCAGAATTCAGTTACATAAGACAACAGTTTTCATTATAATCATTTATAATCATTACTATTTCTACACAGAATTATTTCTCATAATTTGGAGTCCAATTTTACGAGAACGGAAGGGTAAAGCAATATTTGCTGAAAAAGCTATTGTCAGAAAATTCAATCAGAAAATTTGAGTAAAAATAACAAAATGGATCCATAATATTTTCGGTAGGAAATTTTAAATGAGATGTTGAGAGATTGCTCTGCTTCATATCTCCAAAAATTGCTGAAATAACTCTATATTTGAATGCTTTAGAAAATTGATTGCAGTATCGATACGATAGGATGTTGCAGAACATACTAAACACTTTCAAGCGATAACCTTTCGGGCGATAGTGGGGGAGTCAATTACAAGTTGTTGATAACTCCATTCTAGTGTCCTCCAGAGAGTGTAGAGTTAAGATTCTTAATCTTTGTCAGTGAGTGAACCAAATTTTCTTTACTGGACCAAAAATTTTTCTCCCTAAATTGTCAGATTTGTGTACATTAATTCGCGAAGTGCTTAACTCGTTCTGCTGCATGTTTTTTTATTGTTAACTATTTATCTTTTTTCTTTATTAAGAAAAGCATTGTATGATTGAATTTTGAATACAGTAAATAACATTATTGTCACTACATGGAGTGAATAGGCACCTTTAAAATAAATTTGCATTTGTTGTTTTCTCATCCTACTTGAACACCTATTCCTTTTATTCGATTCCGTTTATTACTATCAAATATGAATCGGTGGTCCTCCAATCTATTCGGTCAATAAAAACTACAGTCGATTCCGTTAAATTGAGCCACCGGTTTATGGAGGCAGCCGCTTATTTGAGTCAAATCTTTGAAAACGAAATTATTAAACAGATAGACAATTTTATCCGTCAATTGGAACAACATTGTATTTAACAGAGATCAACAGATATTTGTTTATATTTTTTCACACTTGTAATTCAGAGAAACTCGATTACGTTAAGCTTTTACGATCATGAATAAATGAATAAATATGAATAAACTAGTATGAATAAATTTCTTTGTTTTTCAATTTTAAAGAGAAATTCAAAATTTTTTAACATCACTTCCTTCTTCCTCTGCCGTAATATTTAGTTAAAAATTAACCCCAGATACTTTATTTTAACAAAAAATAGTAATGTAATATTTGTTTACATTGCAGTCTAATTTTATTGTATTATAATATTTTACTTAAGAATTTTTTTTCTTTTTTTTCCTTAGAATTTATATTTATTTCTGCTATTAAATTAGCACCAAAAATTATGAATTTTATTTTTATGTGTCTCTTTTAAACAGAAGCAGATTTGGTTATGTTTGGCCATAACAATTTTACAAGATATACAACGCTGCTATCTGTCACAATTTCTATTCCATCTTTTGTTACGAATCGGGTATAGATCCGATTAATAAATTTTTTACTACGCCAATTAATATTTTGACCCCTCTATAGAGTGGGGTCAAAACATTAATTGGCGTAGGGCATCTAACCTGTCAAAATCTCAGAATACCGTCATTTCAGAAATCTGAAGTACAATATCTAAAGTTCCTTTAGATAGGAAAAATGTTACGTGGTTAGATTGGAAATGTAAGAAAATGGGAGCAAATTCTGGAAATCATACGAGTTGCAAAAAAAATTGAAAGTGCGTGGAACGCCGCGCGTTAGAAGTGAAACTTCTTAGGTTAGAGATGAAGTTCATTTTTTTCTTGGTTTATTTTCTTTCTGTCATTGCCTGAAGGCTCGTTTTTGTTCTGCAGTTGTATTTTTCGGCATTTCGCTTATCTCAATTTAACGCCATTAATTAATATTATAAATATAAAAATTATAAATCGGGGTAACCCTTTAAATTTTACTTTTGTTCCAGAGGGCGCTGTATGTCGACAATGACACCAACTCTAGACCCTAGTGTTTATTTTACACAGTTGGGAGAACTGACAGGGTATAAGCGACGCTATTGGCAACGCCCCCACTCTTCCCTATCAGCTGTCTAGAGGGGAAGTGTTTCCCCTCATGGGTTCAAGCATTTTCCTTACATGGGGAAAATACATTGAAAAATATTTACACCCAAGCGCGGCTAAAGAAGTTTCACTTCATAAAATTATTGTAAGTATTATTATTAATATTGATTACCTTGAACTTTCCTCGCTCTGAAGGAAATATTTTACTTACTTTACAGGGTTATATGTTCGTCAGTGACTATTTACTTCACCTTTTGCCTTTTTATTGGAATTTAATTTAATCTAAAGTCGCGCTTGTAACTTATAGTTCCGAATATATTCCAACATTTTCTACGAAGTTCAATATCGGGGCACCCCGTCATTAATTCAAACAATGGATTTTAATATTGCAAGCGATTATCTCAAGTTGTACGGTTGCGATTATGCATTTCCCGTTTTCATTGAGTGCAAATCAGTTGAAAAGATAAATAAAGGCACTTTATTTACGGCAAGTGTCAAGGGAAGACACAAGCCAGCAGATTATTTATCAGATGACGATAATGATGATTTGTTTCCAACGACCGAACGCCCAAACTCTGAGATCTCAGATAACGAAAAGACAGGCATTGCATGTAGTATTATTTCCTAAATAAGGTGAGTATGCAAAAACTGAAGCAGAATTGGACAAAGATGTTCAAATGACAGAAAATAAAGAAGATACTGAGGAACTGTGGAGCTCAGTAAACAATTTTGTAGCAAGATGTCAATCAGTCTGTTCTAGACCACCAACTTACAATCAGCATCAAATTCCTCTTCATAATATTGTTGGGCAAAGAAGTGGTCCATATAAAAGTACAGAACATTTATGCACTGCTAATACATTCAAATGTATAATGACTGACTAAATAGTTGATATTGTCATTAGACATACAAACAAGAAAGCCACTGTAATCTATTAAGAATATAATGCAAGAGATCTAATAAAAAAGCAACCTATATGGAACAATGTTAATTCGCGAAAATTTTATGCATTTTTGGGAGTATTGATAAGGTCTAATGTGAATAACTGTAACACTGACAATACAACTGAAATGAGACGGTCAACTTGGTATCTACTATATCCAGCAACAAAATTTTGCGATTTATACGCTTTGATGATGGAAATTCGCGGGCTGACCTCACCAAAGACGACAAACCACCTGCAATACGTGATATATGGACAATGTTGAATTCTATTTTGTCAAAGATGTACCGATTAAGTGAGTATCTAATAATAGACGTGCAACTCTTTCCATATCGAGGAAGAACGAAATTTACTCAATATATACCATCAAAACCGGGGAAATATGGGATAAATGTTTGGCAGCTATGTGACACCAAAATGTCTTATCCACTTGGCGGTTAATTATACAGTGTAAAAGCCTCAACTGGTTGTAAAATTAATCAAGACGAAAGAATAGTAAAAGATTTATCTGTACCTTATAAAGCATCAGGAAGAAATATTTCAATGGACATTTTCCCATTTCTCTGGCTACGAGAAAACACCTATTATCATTGAATCTAACAATTGTTGGGATATTGAAATAATAAGAAGTACATTCCTGCGGTAATGATATCTTTCAAAACTCGTGAAAAACATGCAACATTATTTGGGTTTCGCGAAGAAATGACAATGTGTTCTTATGTACTACCAAAACAATAAGGCTGATATACTATCTAGTATGCATTCAAATATTCCGATTTTTGAATATAAAAAAACACATAAATAACTGAATGTTATATATCTGTAATGTAAAAATAGGTGTTGACACAATATATCAAATGTATGGTCGATACAGCGCAAGCAGGCGGACGAATACATGGCCTCTGGATTTTTTTAATAATATTTTACACATTGAGGTATGTATATAATATATTTTGAAAGTAATAAAATGATGAGAAAAAAACCTGTCAATGTCAACTATTTTTACATCAACTCGATGTAGGAAGCTTTGAGGTCTAGATTTACCTTTATCTTTGCACATTTTTCGAAAAGAGAAATTTAAATCGCATTAACAATAAGCAAATAACGAGGAAGTGACAGCATTTGAATTCTAACATAAAGAAACATAAATTGTATAAGCCTGAACACACAAAAAGGTACTCGAGCACTCTGGTATTGACATAACGATTAAATCATGAGTAAGAATAATGGACTTTTTATAGTTGACAGATAATTACTCCATATAGATTTTCGAAAGCCAAATATTTCTAATGTAGAATAGGACATGATTTTATGTCAAATTCATCAGGAGTTAAGAGCCTTTCTTACTAATGAATAGAAAGTGAAAATTCATAAGAATTTTGAAGTGTCAAGAAAAGAGATAAAACATTTCGGTGGAAAGTATATAAATAGAATTTATTTAAAAATAGTACAATGTTGTGAAGTGCAAGAGAGACGTAACTACTCCTTCATAAAATTGATTCCAAATACACGTTTTGTGTTATGTTTCTTCTTCTGTTCAATACAGTCTTATGAGTAAAGTGAGACAACACAATCCACATGGTTGGGTTGCAAATGGGATACTTCTAAAAGCAAACCAGTGGTTCTCAAACGCATTTCTTTTTTGACTACCTTCTTGGAACTTAGTAGAAATCTCGTATTACAGAAGAATTCAAACAATTTTGTAATAAGTTACAATTCAAATTTTCTAAATACTTTACAATAAAATTACTTTTTACAGTGTTATTTTTGAAAAATGTTTACTTTTATTGTCTGGGACCTCTGGCATGAGCTGTAACTGTTTTGCAAAGCGTGTGACAACTGGTAAAGTTTACCATCTCACCATTTCAACACTGTAATGTGGAAAAAAGAGAAAGAAGCCAGAAGGGTTGGGTGAAATCCCTATATAGGCTCCTTCAATGTGTAGAATTGGCAATAGTTTATGACTTTGTACTATTTTTAAATAAATTCTACTACAATAATAACAGCAATTATTTATCTCATTTGGATTAAAGTCCTTTTGTTTAATGTTTTTGTTTGATAAATCAAAATAAATTATTGTTTCTCTTAATCAATTATTCCAAATCTCCACTATATATTTTTTTTTGATTCATGAAATTATTACTATAGTACTCACATGTATTCCAGCTGCCTCAAAGGTTGCAGTACTTTTTCATCTATATTTTTAAAACTGTTCCTTTCCATCAGTCTATGAAAGAAAAATAGACAGCCGCATTATTGATATATTGTAATGTAATCGCTTAAATAAGTTGTACTTACAAAGAACTAAGACTGGGAGTATCGTAAAAAACTCCAAGCTCAACGGTTTCGATAAGATTATCATTGAGGGTTCTGAAAACATTTAGTATAGTTTATAAAAAGTTGTCGATAAGATGAGGCGTAATTTAAAACTTGAATATTGTTGGTTGGAATTTTGTAAAAACTGAAATAGTTGAAGGCATTTTCGCTTTTCGGTTCGACTACCATAGGAAATGAATATAAAATATTTTTCTCGAAGATTTATTTCGGAAATTCTTTGAAATTCTTCAATTTCAGTGTTTTTGAATTTCCGGGAAAATTGGTGCAAGGGTACAAAAATACTTGAATCTGCGAGAAAAAACAATTTTTCCCGATTTTCCAGAACGGATTTATTTTTCAGCGTAATCATATGAATGAATTTTGATTAATAATGCGGTAATCGGTTACAAACATCGCAGATATATAAAGGTAAAATTTAACACTTACAAAATTGTCAACCGAGATAATTTGGAAAATGTTCCATTGATTAGGTGTTCTATTCGATTGTTCGACAAAAATCTGTAATAATAAAACACAATGAATAAATGAATGAAAAATACGATCTTGAAGATTTGAACCAACTAATGTAAATATTTTTAAGTGATTTAGTTTATTGTCTCCCCCAAAAAAAATTCCAAGCCTCTCTGTCAATTTGGAAAATTGACATCAACTTTTATTATAATTCGAACTTGAAAGTTATTACTTGGTGCGAGTATGCGGGACTCCTTAAATTATTAAGGATAAGGTTTGTTAAATTGAAGTTAAAAATTTCCAATAGTTGATTTAATTATTATTTGCACTTTCTGGCACTTGTCTTTTTGGAAGCAGTTCTGCTAAATTTAAAAGCTCTCTTGTGGGACGTTACCAGGTTTTTGAAATCAATGTTATTGGTTACAAAACGTTTGAATCAATATTATTGGCCCTGTGCCCTTAAAGACTATGCCCCCTATCTGGTATAGTAGGGACACTTTTACAATGTGGCTCCCATATTTTTTTGGAAAATGCCAGATTTTGCTTGACCACCCAATGATAACTGTTAAATCGATTAACTTTTTGTCTCAAATTCCTCTGTTATTTCAGGGACTGAATGAAATTAATATCCAAAATTTAGCAAAACTTGCATCCAAATGTTTAAATGGTTTCCATATGTGTCCAGGACCGTGGGAAACTGTGGTCCAAACCCGAACACCTTTTTAATATTTATTATAAAGGGACCAAAAACACTTGGTTATTTGTAAATTCTATTTATTGCAAGATAATTCATGACCGCTTTTATTCTAGATTCTTTATTATGGAGTCTATTGTGAACTAATCTTATTATTGATAATTGTATTAAATTTACCGTAGATTAATATCTTCATCTTTTTTTTTGAAATTGACTTGCACTTCCACATAAACTGAGCAATTATTTGCGCATATTTTTAACTGCATGTCGTTTGTATATTATTTTCAATTGCAATTAGAAAAACCCGATTGCAATGATACTTGAATTGTTCCCTTGTAACAAAAAGTGTTTTTTTTTAATTTTTGATTCATAAACGTCTTTATGAATGTTAGACAGTGGAAATCGTAAAATCTATAAAGAAAATAAAAATTATAAAAATAATAACGCTTCTAAAGAATCATATTGGCCCAAATTTTAGGTGACCGTTATGCTCCATTAAGATTGCGTTAGGGTGGTTCTCTGTTAAAAGCTATACAATAAAAGTTTTGCTTGGAGTTCTACTGATGCTCTTTTTTCGTAGATTTTCGTTTGTCAACGACGTAATAGTGTTTCGTTACCAACTTGGAAATTGATTTGTAGTTGTTGATTAATAAATCGTTCATTTTTGTTATAATCAACAAAAATCGGTTTTAATAAAATAAACCTATCAGACGGTCCGACCTATAAATCAGAATGTTAAGATGACTAAATATTTCCCAGACAAAAGTGAAATAGATCAGGAGTCTCAACACATATATGAAAGTCAACTCATGCAAATAGGTAATAATCAAGATTCCACGCGTCCCCATATTAAATTTAAATATGGTGAACGCTTCAATTTCTGAAGACTGTGTTGTAGATCAAAACTCATAAAGGGTAAAAAATACATCAAACTTCACAAGTTGTGTTCAATTCAGAATAATTTTTGACTTATAATTTTGATAGTCAAGACTTACAAATTCTTTTTGAAAATTTAGAAGTTTAAATTTGTAACTAGATATTGATGGTTTGTTTATAAATTCAGTAATTTCAGACTTTGTTTTACCGCTAAAAGCGGGCTCTCAATATTGTAAATATACTAACAGGATTAAAAATATTTACATAAACTTACAACATCCAAAAGTAAAGAAAGCAACTTTATACTTAAAACGCAAACAACCAATGTATTGAATAAGCAATTTGTTTTAGCAAATTGCCATTATTGATTTTCTTTTATAAATTTATCGTTGACAAAAGGAATAAAAGGGGCTGAACAAAACGTAGTGCGGCCATTTCACAATATTCGTCAATCCACTATTGTTGAATTGTGTGCAGCGTTGACTTTTTTTAAGAGATTGAAAATTTTCAGAATAAAATCCTTTAAAAAAAGTCAACACACAAATTTGGGTTCCTTTTAATTAGAAGACACTTCTATTTTAACTATTCTATGTCTCTGATTTTGTTTTTAGCGTGGCGGAATTTCGGCGTCAAAATGAGAGGTGTCGTTTTTTTTTTTGGTTTTAGTTATATTTATTAAGCAAAAGAGTGATTCTTTGTGTATTTATTGTTTCAGATTTGTTTTGAAAATCTACTTTATCTATTAAATATGTATAGTTCTTTCGCTAGACCGAGGCTTAAGAGACGAATGCGCAGTAGAATTGTTGCCGTAAATAGTATATTAAAGAACACGTGTCAGAAGTCGACTATTATTACACGAGTCCAAGTTTTCTAAAGGACGAGTGCAATATACGACTTCTGACACGAGTTTTTTATACTATTTTTTCTATTTTGCCTATTTTGTGCCCTTTTTTACAAAAAAATTGCGAGATTTGATATTTAGCGAAATTGGTGGGAGTTAGTGTTACTAAAAAAGCAATTGAACATTCAGCTAGGAAACTACAATTGTTTTATTTTTCACTCTTAGTCAATTGTTTTTTTCGCCAAATTGCTTATTTAACAATGAATGAAGAATTTTCATGTACTCCACCTGAAATAAGGGATATTGCTGAAAATGCAGGAAGCAATTTACTACTTGTTTTTATGATTTTTGACAGTTGTCAAAATCAATTAAATGTTACCAACCTAGTGGGAAAAATATTCTACATTTTACTTTTCAGCACTAGTATCGAAATGAGCACATTTCGATACAGTAACGAGTATAATAATAGCGCTATTATTGACGCAAAATAAAAAAAGTAAATTATTGACAGACTTGTTATAATTTTTCTTCATTTGTCAATCAAAAGATGCAACGGCGCCCTTTATGAACGATCTATATTGTTAACTAATATCCTTTACGGGTCCTATGAATTGCAGGTCAGTTACAACGCTTTTTATTTGATAAATATCCGAAAACGGATCTACCCACCTATCTGCGTCAACTGCGTCAATTTTGGCCTCGGTATTCCGTACTTACTGTATTTCTCTACCTGCTTTTCTACAGAATTTTGAATCTGTCTGCTTCATTTGGAATTTATGATATGATTACTATATTTTTATTCATTACCAACTACTAGTAATTGAGAGTTGATTGAGAAGGCACTTGCATTTATGATTTCTGGACGTAATAAACTAAAAAGGCGATCCACTACATATTTAGGTGGACTTTATCAATACAGACAGAGTTTTGACTTAAAACATGTAAAGATTAGCTTCTTGAACCAGAGCTGTGGAGTCGGAATCTGAGTCGGAGTCGGAGAGTCGAATTTTAGGAGAGTTTCTTTATAGATAGAGATGAAGTTGAAGTCGGATCCGAGAAAAATGTACCGACTGTGACTCCATTTGCGTATTTAAATAATAAAATTCATTACTGAAGAATGTTCAAAGTGTGGAACGATTACATTTAGAATACATTGTTTTTTTTTTGGAATTTCATACAAGAGTCATTCCACATGAAATCGTCTGAAAGCGAAGTCAACTAATCCTAGATTTTGCTGCAACTTTGAGGGACTGTTCTTCAAAATCCCAAAGAACGAAATTTATGCACATTTAATTTTTATAAGCGGCCGTTTCTGCGTATTCAATTTAAGACTTTCAAGAAATTACATTTTATCAATTTTAGCTGTAAAAATTATACTGTTTAACATATCTGTCCGCTTGGAACGGCATTTTAAAGGTGAAAGATAGTAGTTTTCATGTGATAGATGAAAATTTTCGCAGTTAATACCTGTCATTAGCGAGATGGTGCTGAAGATACGTTTTTATTTCACAATTTTTGTGTTTTTAACTAACTCCAGCAGCTCGACAGTTTAACTTAAGTGACTGATGTTACTCAGAAATTAAGTGTATATACTATGGAACAGCCCACTCTTTATAAATATACAAATTCTTCGTTTGAAATTTTGAAAATTCTAAAAATTTCTAAAAATGCCATTGTTTAGGCTATAAAATGAACGTGTTGACTGCGAGATAAAGATATGAAATTTACAGGATCTTCAGTTCTAATCTTCAACTTCAAATGGCTGCAAAACTAGTTCTGTTGTTTTCATTCTTACTATGTGTGAAAGCGGTTTTTTTGAAGCAATAATCATCATTGGTACTATTGTTTTGTCAAACAATATTAGGCTACCTGTTATCTCTGTTTTGTCAATGCTATTGCCTTTATCATAAATATTACTGATTATCGGCTCTTTATTTTGCGATTATCCTTCCGTAAAGAGTCCCATTGTTTAGTTCCGTTGTTCTATGGAAAGAATTCATATCCATAGTGTTTTTTTTTGTTAAAAAAAGACAAGAATAGACTGCTCAATCGGATTATTATTGCAAGAAAATTGCCATAAACTCACTTTTTCGGGGTCATCGAAATTAGTCAGTGAAAAGCAAATAAGTGGAGATGACAAGTATTTATTACATAAACGAATACAAGCATCGCCTTTTAATGACAGTTGTACTTATCATCATAGAAAATATGTTAATTATTATTGTTCTGTGTTCGGTAAAATATGTTGTGATCCTTTAACGATTCATAAAAAACAATTCTTAAGTCATTAAGAGAAATTACGGTATAAATTTGTAAAGCATATGGGAATTTGAATCTTATACCAGGGCGAGCAATTTGTTCGCGCTGCAATGAAATTTTTAAAAGAAATAAAATTAACGAAAATTTATCAAACAATTTTGATGTAGGTATCCTTAGAACCTAAGAATAAAGTACTATATTCACTTAACAAGGTATGCTCAATGCTAGAAGAATCACCAATTGTACCACTTCAAAAATTGAGTACATCAAAAAGAATACGTAAAATCGATGACAAAGTGAATCAAATGTCAAGTAAAATTCGAAAAAAATTAGAATCTGCTTTTGAAGTTATTGAATGTGAAGAACATAAGATGGATTATAGTGATCATGACATTTATAATTCAAATTACTTGGAGTTGATTGAAGAACTGAAAAATAAATTTAAGACTTCAAAGACATTCAATGAGAAATACGAAATTTTGAGTTTATTGCCTAAAAGGTGGACAATTCCGAAAATACAGTCGGAATTTTAATGCAGCGAATATCTCGTAAAAAATTCGAAAAAACTTCGGAAAAGATATGGAGTTTTACCGAAAGCACCAAAGAAAGAAAGTGGACGTCAATTAAAAATAGACTATTGAAGTAGTAAAAAATTTTTATGAAGGTGATGAAATTAGTAGATTGATGTCTGGTCAAAAAGATTGCGTAACTGTACATGATAAAAATAATCAAAGGTCTCAACAGCAAAAACGATTAGTCCATTTAAATTTGAAAGAAGTTTACGAAAGATTCAAACAAACTCATCTACAATTATCCATTGGATTGTTCACTACGCCCGACAAGCAGCATATTAGCTAGAGCAAGTGGCACACATTCAGTATGCGTTTGTTTGATCCATCAAAATATGAAATTGGTGTTACTGGCGTGTAGAAGTCAATTAACATACAAAGAATTATTTACAAAATAGTTTGTGATGATGGTGATAAAGAATGTATGTTATCACAGTGTCAAAATTGTCCAGGCACGGATCTTATTGATTCTAAAATATGTAACGAATATGACTTGTCATCTGAAATAAATTTTAAGCAATGGGTTTCCACTGATCGTTGTAATTTAATAACTATAGTAAAAACAATTGACCAATTTAAAGATGATTTAAAGGAACAATTGATAGCTTTAAAGGCAAATCACTTTATTTAAAAAAAAACAATCTGAGTATCTAACAAATCTAAAAGAAAATTCAAAAGACAAGATTGGTGGATTTTTCTGAAAATTGTTCATTCATGGTACCAGATGAAGTACAATCATTCCTCTGGACAAACGAACAAGCTACTCTTCATCCATTTGAAGCTAATGTATTACAAAGAAGGAGAATTACTTAAGACAAAAACTTTTTGTGTAATTAGTGATTGTCTAACTCACGGCACAATATCGTTCTTTTCATTTCGGAGGATTTTTCTTGATCGTATGAAACAAAACCATCCACATCTCAGAAGGATTTATTACTTTACTGATGAAGCAGTCGCTCAATACAAAAATAAAAAAAACCCTCCACCCTGGTAACAATGTTACGTAATACTTGAAAGTTTCCTTATCAGTCACTTAAAAGTCAGTTAAAAAACACAAGAATTGAGTAATGAAGACGTATCTTCAGCTTCATCTCGGTAATAACAGGTATTAACTGAGCAAAATTTTAACTATCACATGAAAACTACTATCTTTCACCTTCAAAATGCTACCCCAAAACACACAGATATCTTCAACAGTAAAACGACCGCTTATAAAAATTAAATGTAGAAAAATTTTGTTTTTTGGGATCCTAAAGAACAGTGCCTCAAGGTTACAGCAAAATCTAGGATTAGTCGGCTTCGCCTTCAGACGATTTCATATGGACTGACCCACAAGAGATGGTCTTCTATACTATGTTTCAATACAAAATACTAGATAAGCAAAATATACAGGGTATTTAAGATAACTGTTTAACCTCGAATAGATTGCTTGTTTATTAATGGACCGAAAAGACAATTCAAGAACTTAAAATGCAGTGCCTAGGCTTCCCTGGGCCACGTAGCTAATTTTAAAATACTCATTATTGACCACTAAAAATATTAGACAATGCTCAGACCATTTTTGATATTAAAACATAAAAAACTTCATATTAAAAATATATATGAAGATTGTGACTGAGCACATTCAAATATGTGCAAAATCGATTGCTTTTTCTAAGAAGAGACATTCTTTCTATATTTCTATGTTGAAAATGTATGAAATATTGGACAAAAAAGCAAATTTTATATGAAAAATAGTCTGAAATTCAAGGTCTATAAAAGAAAATTTCACCTGGTTCATAACGTTGAATCGTTGCCTTTCGTTACAATTGGAACATATTAAAAAAAACTGCAGGAGATATACCGAAACTTTCAATTTGATTGCAATAGATCGACCGATCGTTATTGACTTAATAACCACATTTCTGATTCTAATATATGGTATTATTTATTTGGAAATCGAAAAGAATAATCGACTTTGTAAACAATGGATTAAATACAGTCCATTCAACATGAAAATAGACTTTATTTCTTGGAAACCACAAAAACTACAGAAAATGTGCAGTAGAATATTTTTTGGAACACTTTTCCTTAAAACTCTTTAATTTATTACAATGGCTGTTTGTTCCAGGATTTTCTCAAATCATTAACATTTATTTTTATTTATTTGTTCCAAAAAGATAACTCAAATTATGTTTCAATCTTTTAAATGCGTTGAAATGTCAGAGATAATTCATATAGAACATTTGAACAAAAGTGTGATAAAAAGTTTGTTAAGCAATATAAACTTTTTGAAATATATACTCACAATCTTTTCACTGTCGATAAATTAGCAAAAGCCATTTTATCTAACCACTTGATCTGATTCTCAATCAATGATAGCTCTTCTAACGGAATTGATGGGAAGCTTGTATTATTCACAAATCGAACTCTGTTATTTTGCAAATGCCTTTAAACAAAATATTACATTCTTTCTTCGTCTTAACTATAGCAAATAGCATACTTACAGGGTTTTTAAATTCTTCAAGGGCACAAAAATATCGGCTTTAACTTCAAAAATTTGATTACCCCTCAGATCTCTGCAATATTTATGAGACTTTCTTAATTCGGTAAAGTTAAAATACAAAATGACACAAAATATGAATAGTAAAACTGTACCAATAATGTCTACACAATTTACTAAGATAGGTGAGTTTATTGTTAGAAATTATTTACTATCCAAGCCACGTTAATAGTCAATCAAGCTTCACAGACCGTGTACACTCAAAGTGTATGATGGGTTCGTTTGTTCTCACGGTTCAAACGAAGCAATAACACACTTCGATTATTGTAGTACGTACTTTCCTTCCAAATAATTTATAATTAGGACGGATCCGCGAATAACCCTCCACAATCGATTATTCCCACTTTACTGTCGTATATAGTAAACCTTTATAGGCAGCTGGCTACATTCGGTAATATACACAGTACATATAAATGTACTTTTTTTATTGTTAAAATTTGATTCATCGTATACTCTATTTAGTGCATATAACGAATTCATTATTCAGACAAAAAACTGCTTCACAATCCTTCAAATAGTATATTTACAATTTTTACTTACAGGTGAATTAATTGTGTCAACCGTTGGAAAGCGCCCGTTTCAATTCGTGAAATTTGATTGTACATTAATGACCTAAAGAGAAATTTATAGAAATTCTGAGTAAAAGGACTTGTAAGCTGAAATGCATACTTACAGTAACTGAAGTTGGTTGTTTTCAGCAAACACGTCAGATGAGAAAATACGTATATTATTGTTACCCAAATGTCTGAGAATTATGATGAAATTTTATTGAATTTATATTATTCCAACATGTGAGAACCACGGCTTTACAGTATCTATCACCGAAAAGCTATGGTCCCCCCATTTAACTATGAAAAGTATAAAATATTAATAAAACTTACAATTCTTTCAGAAATTTTTGACGGTGGAATGAACCAGATTGGATTTCATTAATATTACAAGTTGCAATATTACTAAAAGTTTATTAGAATTATTAAATGAGATTGAATTAGTTCTATTCGGAATTTCAAAAGCAATATTAAGTTTTTGAGAGTGTTGTAAGAGGTATAATTTTTTTATTTAAAAATGGAACGAAAGATAAAAGCTTTAAAAAAAATAATTAAATCTAGTTGGTTAACATAATTGCAAAACGGAATGTTGATACAACCTACAATCGACATTAAAATTAGGTAAATTTAGTTGAGACAGCAATAATTATAAAATTTCAGGAGACGTGTATGTGTATGTATAAATACACAGGTATCTTGAAAGTTAGTATACAACTCACATTCACCTTGTGAGAGAGATAAATGTCTGTAGTGTTACGATGGAAATCTGCACACCGGAGGTTATTACATTCTTTTCGAAGGCAGGTATACAGAATATAGATCTACAGACAGCCTCTTAAAACACTCGAGATCCAAACATTTCTACGAATAGATGTTGTACGATCTCCATCATTGTTTCTTTTTTTTGTAAACCTTGAATTAATAATATTGGTATTGATACTTCAGATTTGTTTTGAATGAATATACTCATTCAGAATAAGCACTTCACTCTTTAAGAAAACTGACTATAACCTAACCACCCAGCTGGAAACAAATCTCCTTTAGAATCCAATTGCAAGATTGAATGAGAGTGCTACAGCAAATTCTGAGAAATAAGCGAATCGCTTATTATGTGTTATATGCAAGACGCTTAATATCTATACATATGCGATCGATTAATTATGATTAATAACCTATTCATATGTCCGGTGTGGCACATTTTCGAGGGAGAATAAGTCTAATATTTTTGAAAATAATCTTACGAAGATTCATCTATTTATCATACAGAACCTTTAATTAGTTTAAGTATTTAGGTCGATACAGTTACAACACTAACGTAATTTACCCATATGCTGTATAAGCATACTGCAAGAAGTTGGTCAATATAAGTGGAACACACGTGTAAGAATAAGTGTGCCACTAATCGATTATAGAAGGAGCTCCCCAAGAATGATCGGGGACTTAAAGCCCGTGCTGATCACGTAGGTGCAGAAATGCGTTGTGGACGGGAGTATTCTCTCCATATATCGACACAACAAACGTTGACCATGCAAGTATCCCTACCGGCAGTGAACGCAATAGAGTGTGCGAGCATTAGACGACGAAGATGTTGTAAGTGTGCCGACCATAAAGATGCTAACTGTGACATTGTAAATACCTTTGTTATATTTTAAATAAACCGGTGGAAAAGATCTGCAAGCTACATTTCGTTACACCCTATCAACCCCCAAATGATACACGAAAATAATTAAACTCTACCAAAGGGTAGCGTGACAACAACTATAACAAACTACATACTTTTAGAATCAGTAAAAATAAGTCATTTTAATGGGTAATAGAAGTAAATATAAACTGTTGAGAAAAAACTTAAGTTTGTGTCATATTTCGAAAACGCTGAGACTGGACAAAAAAACTGATGGTATAAGTTGAATCAGCATAAACAACTACTCAAGGACCATATCAAAAATTTGGTTCCTTTGAAAAAGTAAACTAAAGTAATATAGAAAGGGAATTTTCAGGTGGTGGGTAGGGACACTGTTTACCAGTGGGTAGGGGGGAAATAAAATACCTCACATGGAACAGCAGGCACGGACAGATTGGGCTTGATAGCAATGGAAAAGGTAACTGATCTAGGGAAAAAGCTAGCTATTGAAGAATAACTTCAGTAAAAATTTATTCCAGATGTCAAAATTCAATTTTGAATACGGATATTGAGATTGAAAATTGGAAAAATCATTTTTGATTCAAATATATACAGTAAGTGCCAAAGACCGAGATCACAGTTGACGCAGTTGGGTGGGTGGATTATTTAACCAATAAGAACCGCTGTAACTGATTTGCAATGCATAGGCGTCCGTGAAAGATATTAGTTAACAATACGGACCTTATTATTAACGGCGCCGTTGTATCTTTTGATTGACAATGAAGAAAACATATAAAAAATCTGTCAATAGTTTATTTTTACAGTGTTAATCGGAAGATTTCTGTCTGTGTTGGTTGTATAAAATGCCATTTACATGAAATCATCTGTACGCCCCTGCACCAAGGGTGGTTCTTTAACGGCAACAATTCTACTGCGTATCCGTCTTTTAGATATTGATCTGCACCTGCACCTTCTAGTAATATTTTTGTAAAAATTGCGATAATCATGGCGGGATATGAGATACAAGTGTGAAAAGATTAAAATATTAAAATAAATGAGATTAAAAATTTAAAAAACTAATTTCTAATGGATTGTTTTTGTTTATTTTTTAATTCCAGTTACGGAATTCTAAATATCAGAGGTGACAGACTACTGATATTTTGCTAAGCGAAACAACTGATTATCATGAACACCTCGTTTACACTACCACCACGTACATTAAATACATAGATATCACAAGGGGTCAATGAAAACAATTGTGTCCGAATTAAAATTGATTATATTGTCATCAGACAACGAATTTGGCACCAGGTGACGTGACTCCACGAGTTTGGACTAGAAAACAGCCGCGATATTGTTTTCCCCAAAATTTTGATAAAACATTAGAATACACCTCGGTACACAAACAGCATTTAAGTCCATAAAAGTATCTTACTCTGTAGTCTTTGATACATCGAAATGTAGTTACTGAGAACGACATATACTGTGGGAAAAGTGACTTAAGAAATTAACTAAAATAATAAAATTAGCCCACAATAGATTCGGTAACAGGTGTTTTGGACATGATTATAGATTATCCTGTTCCAAATCTATTAAAAATATTGTGGTTGAAAATAACCTAATAAGTTTTGAGGGCTTTAGAAAATATAGCGTTTAACTTAAGAATATAACCACTGACTTAGAAATCACAGAAATGTCGACTGATCTGTGCCTTTAGATACTACGTTATTCTAGATCCATCAAACATCTGTTAAAAATTAACCTCAATTCATATAGTAAAATGTTTCATGCGTTTTTAAGTAGTTCGAGTGGAATGTCTCCAAGACCTGACTCTAGTCCATTTGTCATTTAGTGCAAATATTTTACTTATGATTTATACACAAAAAAGGATCTGGGAAAAGAATGTAAAAGCTATAGAGAAATCAATGTGATGATAGTCGTTGGAGGCCTATATGGGCAAATTATCAAAAGAACATGTAAAAAAGTGAAACGAAAATATCAAACAAACTATAGAGTAGAAGGAGAAAGTGGAACCAAGAGACACATTTTACATTTACTGAACTGGAAAAAAAGTTTATAATATTCTATAAGAGTAATATTCAAGGGAAGTATGTCTATGTAACGGACCTAGAGATAATATCAACCTATCGACAAAAGGCTTCCGATAAAGTTATTTCTTATGACGTGATTTAAAATGGTATATATTTTTCTAAATTATAGCAAAATAAATGTGCGGACGTTTGATTTAATATTACCGGAGCTTCTTGAAGTCACTACTCTTTGCATATGATCAAAACCTCATTGCCAATGATGCATACGAAATTGAGTATATGAATCGGAAACATCTGAAATATGTAAGGAAACGTGCCATTAATTTCAGTTTTCATCAACTACAAATCTCTCAAAAGCTCTTCCTAAAAAGGGGTAAAATAACAAAAGGATAATCCAGTTACCAAATAATAAGGCGAAAGATAAACATGCAGACTTCGGCGACTTAAGAATCTAAGGGACGCAAGTATAATTGTCATAATTCACTCATTGATAGTTAACCATCAGTTATTTTGTTGGAACATTGCTTCATTAGGATTCATATGGAGGCTGTGTACAATATATAAATATAAAAGTGATTTACCACTCACTCACTGTCTGACTGACTGACTCATCACGATATCTTGGTAACTATACGTCCGGTAGACTTTAATTTTGGCACCAGTATTCCTTTGGTGCTCTAAACGCTCAATAAGAAAGATTTTTGAAAATTCACCCTCTAACGGGATTAAAAAGGGGATTAAAATTACAATACATGGAATACAGCTCACATCCACCTGTATCCATCTGTGAGTTACAATTACGACATTATCAATTTACTTGCGACGTTGCCATGTGTATTTTTTTATACCTAAATGAAATACTAACAGAAAACAACACATTATGTGAGATACTCATAATCTATGCGAACAAAGTCTCGGGGTACAGCTAGTAGGGTATACATAAATTACAAGTGCGCTACAGAACGTAAATGACTGATTCTATCAGATCACAATTTAAAAAATATACAACTTACAGTATTTCAATTTCCTCCGGTAAGTTGCTCAAGAAGTCCTTTGTCAAAATGCTGAAGTTATTGCCATCGAAGTCTCTGTACAAATGAATAAAATAATCACATGTTCACCTTTCTAAATCTACAAAACTCGAGACTGGCTCTTCGAGTTGTATCTTATATATCAAGACACTTAATTACAACAATAACAATCACTTACAATAGATGAATACCCTTGACCGGTAAGTTTTCTGGAATTTGATGTAAATTTCTTGCATTGCACAGAATTGTGGTGTGTTTACATAAGCATACCCCACTATAAGGTAATACTAGAAATGAATTGTTTTTGCGTTATTTTAAGTTCACTTATTAAAAAGATACATACAACAAACGTCTTGCTCATCATCACTTAGAGCACTAGGTCGTTTCTTGAAACGATGGTCCCAAAAATAATCATCATGAATATCATCTAAAGTATCGAAATCAGTGACGTGATCAGTTACTGTTCTTTTAATTAGATTTAAAGACTTACCACAATTTTCCTCATCACTACCTCCGGGACAATCAATTATTGTATCACAGTTACTCTCGCGTGGTATACAAAGAGTATCATTTTCACATTGAAAATAACCAGGTGTACAAATCACACTTGCGTCAATTTTAATTGTTCCTGTAACAAGTAAAGCACTTTTTTAAATGCAAATTTTGAAATTTCTTAGACCTTTATAAAATTAAGTAAATAGGGATTGATTGGAGTGACAGATACACATGGATGCTGCTAAAATTTCTCAAACGGAATGTTATAATATTTACTTTCTCCGTTTCAGAAACAGTATTCTAACTAGTAAACAACTTCTTGTAGAGAAAGATGTTACGGTAAAAGTATATATTCCGAGGAATGTGCTCATTTGCCAACTGCCACAAAACATCGATTTGAGAATCTTAGATTTGAATGGCTTAAAGTAATTTTAATGCTACCATATTATCATCTTCACTGATATCAAGAATAGACGGTATTCTTAGTCTTCAGGAACTATAAATTTACAATAATATTATTGTAAAAATTTATCAGTTCTCATTAATTATAATGAGTATGATGAGTATTAGATGCAACATTGTGTTGCAAGTTTAATTGTTTTTTTAACGCTGTTAAGGATCAACTATTATTTTCTGCAACGGACTGTTGTTGAGTGGTGTTTATTTGACATTTTATTTTCTTTACAAAGAATTCAACATTTTAGGAGAAAATTCTGTTACATTCGTTTTCTATGATAGTGAAGTATGACGCCATATGATGATTTATAGGAAAACCTATTTACTTATCACTCAAAGACTTTTGGGCTTTCATTATCTGAAATATTTGTAAATAGTTCATATGCCAAATTATTTAAAATGTGTGAAAATTCAATGTCTAGCATAATTGATTCATTTTTCTGCTCTGTTTATCAACAGAATTGATATTTCATTTGCAAAAGTGTTATTACGACCTTTACAAATTTTTAGTACTATGAGAGTTTTTTCGATGTTACAACTTTCTTTTGGTTGATTTTGACTGAACTATATAATAAAAACCGCAAAACCTACTAGAGTCCGTGCGCTCTCGGGAGGTGCAAAACTACGTGGGAGAGGGAAGTTTTCTCTCTCTATATCGGGACAATAAACGTTGGCCAATAGCACGCAAGTAGTATAAAATATACAACAGAAGGGGAAGTAGCAGTGGCGTCACGCACTAATAATCAGTTATAGATTAATTATTGTCAAAAATTTAATAACAGTAAAACTAATATAATAAATTAATATTATAATAATGATATTTAAGCAATAATAATGTAAGACCATCAAATAAAAATATTAAAATATAAATATTATATATTTATATTAGCCAAATTTTAATTTAACATCGTTGATTGTTTGTCGATTACTAGAACCTTTGACGTTCTTCTAACTTATACGGTCGTTTCTCCGATTTTGTGAGCAATTGGGGACGGGACGAATTATGCGCGGCGGAACATTAGCTAGATAATCGTTGAAAATATTTTGTCAAATTTATAATTGTATAGTATTCTATTTTTTATATTAAAGTAATAAGTGGTATTATTGGTGATTATTTATACTTTTACTTGAATTATTATTAAATCTATTTTTGAATTATTAATTTAATTTTGAATTATTATTAAAATCTATCTTTAGAATTTACATTATACTATAAATAACTATTACATAATATATACAGATAGAAGCTTTATTCCTTTTTATGTTTTTGTCATCTTTTCCAATAATAAGATTAAACCGTTCAATCAAAGTTAAAACAAAACGGATAGATGTGAAAGAATACACGCCACTGAACTGACCCTGGACTGTGCCGCGCCTCCAGAAAATATGACTGGTTATCAAGCAACGTTTACAGTCGTTCCGCACAAACACAAACACAACGTAAAAATATATAGAGAAAGTATGCAAGTGTTCCTCACTAAGGTGAATTCACCCTACACTTGGGCAGTTTCAAAGCCTGCATGTATTACGAAAAGTAAACGTCTACGGATGATCGTAGACAAAAATTAATTTGTTGTTTAACCATTTTTTTTATCATTATTCTTATTCTGTTAAAATTTTCTATGATTTATCGAATTAAGTAAAAATTAGGTGCACCTAAAACAATTATCTTACAAAAATTGACTACTTTTTCTAACGATCCATAATATTATTTTGGGATATATATTTCATTAAAGTGACAGTTTAATCTCCTTAGTACAGCTACAATATTGTTAGTTTATGTTGACAATGTCTTTATGAGCTTTTAATCGCACTAAATATCCTTACTGTTATCAATTAAGGAAATTATATTCTAACGTTAAGATCACTTATTATTACTTCACAAATCAATTACTTTAGTTTTCATCGTCTAAATTTTTGAAATTTTCTATTCCTTAATCAGTCGACAAATATTTTTTCTTGTTCCCATATTCCTAACCGACCCATTTCCTTTTAATGTTCTTTTATTCGGACTTATTTCTCATGGGAAACTGAAGTAAGTCAACTATATTAAAAGATAGAAAATAATAAAATATTGTAAGTGCACACAAATAAGAGACGCTAACTTATAACCCAAGTAATAAAATTTATTACTGTTCTCATCAAAAGTGAATATTTAGTTCTAGACACTGTTTCTAACAGACCTTTAGAAATTCATATAGAAGATATACAAACTAAAATAATCTACGAAATATACTGAGAGATATAATTAACGGGTTTAGGATTTTAGATCCTATTATCTTAGTGCTTTGGTGGTGGCATAAACAGTAATAAATAACAAAGTGCAACAACATCATGCAATTATAAAAAATGAGGATGTTTTAATAACAAAACGCCACAATAGAAAAGTTATTCCATACAAATGGGTAACTGCATCTTAGTGCCTGTGAGCAGAATCAAGTCGCAACTTTATGAAAAATTAAGGTTATTAAGGTGACTTATTGGAGAATGCTAAGAAAGCTGAAAAATAGTATATTAAAGAACAAGTGTCAGAAGTCGCCTATTATTGCACGAATCCAAGTTTAGAAAACGAGCGATGGATCAAAAATCCGACAACTATGGTAATTATGGGCGTCGATTTTTTTTTGAACATGCATTTAGTTTTTCCAGAAAATGCAAAGAAGGGGCTTTTCCAATTTTTTGTTCTTTGCTTTCACTTTTTAATATAATTAAACAAAATTTACATAAATACTAGATCAATCTATTCTACAGTGCGCTAGGAACTTTTATTTGAAAATTGTTATCCTGTTTCCGGAAAATAGATTTAAAGAGAAGACTGTCAGAGTTTCAAGCAATACAATTATTCTTTTTATACAAGGAGTTTAATTGCTGGAGTTGGAGAAATGGAACGATGAAAAAATAGAATTGGACAAAAAATGGGTGGAAATATTTTCGTATTTTAATCTACAATATATCCGTCATGAAAACGTAAAAGTATTGATAGAAATTTCTTTAAGCTGTCCAGGAACTAATGCGGCTGTAGAAAGAGTATTTTCACTCAGCAACGATTATTGGAGTAATGAGAAGACACAACTTTCAGTAAGAACGTTAGCTGCCGTACTAACAATAAAATTTAATATGCGACAAGAAAGTTGTTCAGATGTCGACATTATTAGAAGAACATCTTACTTTAGCGAAAAAGATCCACTCGGAAGAAAAGAAAACAAAACTGTAATTACTATAAAACTGTCACATATTTTTTAAAACTTTTTTTTTACTATTATTTATAATATTTATTTATTTTTATGTTTCTTGCTATTGAGACTTATAAAAACGTACTCTGACAGCCCCCCGTAGTTCATATTTTGTCTGACGCTGCAGTCACCCTCATAGCGAATAGCCGGATAAGCATGGTGAAGTGGCCCCCATGGCGAAAGTGTAAATTAGTATCATTTCTAATATCAGCCCACTCAGAAATTATTATACATTCCGTTTCTGGTTCCGATTGAAAAAAGGCTTTTAAGGGTGCAAAAATTATTATTTTTCGAAATAATTTTTCTCAAGAACTATAACAGATAAAGAAAAACGGCCAACGCCAATCTTTGAGGAATGTTTCAGAGAATATTATAGATTTTCCCTTATTTACATGATTTTAAAGCGTCCAAAAAAATTGAAAATAGTTTTGATAATTTTTTTCAAAGTTCTAATGTATTTACACTTACCAAA
The DNA here is from genome assembly GCA_021725515.1 of Epicauta chinensis. Classification (NCBI taxonomy): domain Eukaryota; kingdom Metazoa; phylum Arthropoda; class Insecta; order Coleoptera; family Meloidae; genus Epicauta; species Epicauta chinensis. Next base: position 42,182 of record JAEDXX010000325.1, on the reverse strand, counting down.
AAAATTCACAATATTCCTTAGAGTATGCACTGTTACTACAACAAAGGCGATTAAAATCAAAAATACGCTTTTTGAGTAATAAAAAAAATATTAAAAGCAGTTATCCTAGCCCACCATCACTAGAACAGTCAGCTACTTTCAAGTTCAAATATCTTGGAAATACACCCATTAGAAAGCTCTCCGAGTTCAAATTTATGGGTTCTCCACATCGGTAAGCTCTTTAGACTAAAAACTGCCGGAACTTTTAGAAATCCAATTTTTTCCACCGGAAGTTAATATATACCTTAGTTTTATTTATACAGTTTTTAGGAAATAAAAAATATTTTTTTATATTAATTGCAGAAAAAAATTGTAATCATAAATGAACATCAAATTATTAATGAAGCAGAGTTAGGTTTTCAAATAAAAAAGACACATAAAATAACATTTTCTGTATTTCAATCCTCGTCATCACTATTTTCATTTATAACAACACTAATAATATTAAATAAAAGTATTTTGGAAAGAATTTCAGCAGCACGTATTATTGGAAAAACTTAGAACTTGAAATAGAAACCTGATGCGAATTGTCCACCTTTACTCTTTACTATGATCAACAAATGAGAGTTGGTATTTTCAGAAATGATTGGGTCAGGCAATTTAATTAATTTTATTATTTAATTAAATTCAGATTATCTAACCGACTCTGATAATTCGAATAATTGAAAGTATTGCCTATTATTTTTGTTTTGTTCATTGTATTTCATAACGCTCTTTCATATCAAAATTACAGAAAAAAGTAGTGCATGTGAACAATTTTTTAATATTTCATTACTGCAGCATATACCAATTGTTGTATAGATATAATCTTACACCATTTTCAATATCAGCGTTTATTGTCCAAAAACAAATTACGCCCTCTTTCTTATGGGCAGTTTTTGATGGCCCCGACTTCTTTTTAGTGTAACTAACCCTCAATACAATTTATGATAGGACCGGTTGCCTGCTATATAGAGTTTCGGCAAGCAGTTTTCGGTTAAGATTTGCTACTTCTCGGTACGATAAATCTCAATAACCAGTCTTAAATAATGTGTACGGAACTCTGATAAATAGGTATATTACAGGGGATTGCAAATGCAACAATTTAACTAGGAAAAACTATCTATTATGTACGTAATATTTTCTAATTTTCAGTATAATGGGAAACGTATCTTTTAAAAGAATAATTTTAAATCCTGCATAAATGTTTATAAATAAAGTAAGTTCATATCTTGGTAAAAAATACTGAATTTTTTAAGCTTTGCAACCAAGTTCATTAGTTCTAATTAGTAATTAATAACTACTGAATTTGTAATAATTTAACCACGGGCTAAATATTTTCAAAAACAATCAATAGATTTGCTTCAAGTTTTTAATACAATATTATAATAGTTACTTATGTCACAAGGATTGTAACGTCAATCTTTATGGAACGAGTCGTGAAGTTTATCGGACGAGGCGAAAGCCGAGTCCGATAACACGACGAGTGCCATAAAGATTAGTTACAATCCGTGTAACATACAAAGTTTTATGTACTAGCGTAAAAATAAAAAAATACATTATTATTTTGCTCTAAATTCAACATTTTTAAAGTTAAAAATTCAAGCTTCCCGTCTCTCCGTTTCCATAGTAACCAGTTGTTTTTCAACTTGATTTTGAGTCAGTGAGTTTTATAAAGTACTTCATTATATCACTCAGTGATATTTTTTACCTATAAAATGTCACTTTATGTCACGCTAGTACATACATTATTCTATATTATATTATTACAGTATTATAAATTAAATCAAATTTGAATAACAAATTATTCAAAAATTATAATGCAAATATTACATGGATGTTTCAAACTGACAGGTCAAGTCAGATTAAATTAACTATTTTCTATTCAATGGATTATAGAATTTTCGAAAATCGACCATATTTCCGTTAGGATCCCTATTTAATTGTTTAATTATACTAGCGCTTGAAATTGTTTTTGCTGCAATTATTAGATATAAAATCAATCAAATCCTTTGATGCAGGACTTCGAATCGGAACAGAACCGAACCGAAGACTGGAACGCAAAAAGAAATTGTCCGAAGTCCTGATATTATGTTAGCATTTATTGGCTGATTTTTTTCTGCTAAACCTACACTCTTCTTGTCGACACTTACTTTACTCACCAATATCTTGCTCTAGTTGATAACTGGTTGACATAAGTGTTAAATTGCTTAATACTATGTATCTATATATAATAATGCAGCGATGATGGGACGTGATTTAAAAATTTTAAGCAAAGAATGTTTTGAAAGGTTAGATAACATTGGTAATCGACCTTCTCCATGTGCTGTAGTGGTGAGTCGAAGTAATAATCAAAACCGAAAATTGGAGAATTACCAATAAATCGATATATTCAAGTTTATATTTATTTGTTGTTGTATGCTATATTTATTGAGCTTTTTTGACATTATCATGTCTGTTCTTGAGGTAAAAGAATTTCCTACACACGACTGTTTAACGATAAATGTAACATTGAATAAACTATAAAAAAAATTAAAAATGTTCCTATGCAAGATTTCTCATCAATTCAAGTCAAGTTTTGTGGTTAGTTATTTTTGATAAAATTAAATTAAATGGCAATTTCGATAGTAACTGACTTCACGGTTTTATGATTGATTTATGATTCGCAGTAATAATTTTCTAAAATTTTTCAACACTTTTCAAATTTGTAATTAATTTGTTTATAAATATTCATTGTTGTATCATTTGTCTTCATTTATTAGTGGGAGTCTGTCTATCATACTTGTTTAAAAAAGAACTCAATCGAAAATGGAAGAAAGGATACTATTATCAGAATAATGAACCAGACAAATTGGTTCTTTACGCAAAAAAAATGAATTATCTAAATTCTAAAAGATGTTGCCACAATTGTAAGAACATCTAAAACACAATTCTGACTTAATTAAAAGAAATGGAGCTTTTACTTTTAGACGAACACAATAGTAATTGCGAGCTCTAATTTTAAACAGACGAGACAGGAAACTCACATCGTCCTGATTCTTATTGTTAAATCTCCTACAACAAGCTAATTAATTCCTTTAACTAGTTTTTGCCACGTACAGAGAGCTAGATAAGTGATAAAAACATGAAATAAAACAAGAAGTTAATTCTTTCAAATGATGGCAAGAGAAATCGAACAGTATTTATTCACCGAAAGTACTGAAAATCGTACTTTCATTACTAATTAATTTAGAGTATTTATTATAAGCTACTTGTAGCCCACCATCATCAATCTTGAAAAAGATAGTTTTTTTTGACATTGTATAAAGTTATTTAAAGGGCGAGGGAAACTTATAAAACCAAAAAATAAGTGACAATCATTAGGTGTTAGATTGTAGATCAGAAGTTCAGATATTTGCCGGATTAACGTTGTTGATGCATTGTTCTAGCTGTACGTGCTTTTTGTTTTCAACAATTGCACAATTTAGTTAAAGCCTTAATTTATATACGGCGGCGTTAATATACGAAACTGTCATCAATGTCCTGCTTCATATATTTTATATTTGTCATAGCATTCTTTACATGCCTTTGTTAATCAAATAAATTTGCAATTACGTAACAATGCTAAAACAGTGAAAATTTCGAGCAACAGTAAAATCGAATTGTTAAATGTAGGTATTTGTATTATTTAAATTCCGCAGCTCTGTTCACAAAACATTCAAAAAAGTAATTTTTGATATTTCTGCTATAATACTTCAAAGTTAATAAAATAAATAAATAAAGATGAAACAGCCTTAAGGTCAAAATCTTGACATGTGATCGCCAAAATCAGCCGCTAGTATAGCGCCACTGTAGTTGTATAGTAAAATAATTTTCAAACTCCACCTACTACAAACTCATTGGTTGTTAAAAAGAAATAAATCTCAATGCATATCCTGTAGCTTATATACCAAATATATAAATAAGCAGACCAAACTATATAAACCTTTTTTTTCGACTTTCTCATAGTTAGAATTGATTTTTTTTGTCGAATTTTAGAAAACGGTAAGAAAAGAAAACATCTGGTGACATGGAAGGGTGTCATAAAACGATTCCAAACAAAAATCGATCTTTTCGTGTAGGGCGCCGTTAAAAGTTAAGAAACAGAACCATGATTTTGTTCCAAATGATAACTGTATAACCGTAACTAAACTAGAAGGCCGTTCAGCATGAGATATCTGTTTTCATACTAAAGACAATAGCGCTTACACTAAAATTAGCATTATACACAATTAATTATTAGTTACCAAAAAAAATCACAATTTTTCTAAACAAAGACTAGAACAAAACTGAACCAAATTGAACAGAAAGATTGTTAAATAAGTGTCCTTTGTTCAGTTCTTATCAAGAACGTATATTACTCAAATCTTTGCAATAGCAAAAAAGGTGGTAATTATTAAAAGGTCTTTTATAAATAAAAATACGGCTAGCCAAATAAAGAGCACAATGTAAATAAACGAACTAGGGTTAATGAACCAGTTTGAAACTTAAAAAAAAATCCGAGGGTAGATTTGGAAAATTGTAGGTTCAAGGCAAAACTTAGTTGTAGGATTGCCAATTTCAGTAGTTTTAAAATTAAGTTAATTGTTCTTACATTTTGACCGAGAGAGTTTTCCAAAAACTGGACCTCCGTTATGATCTACAGTGACTTAGAATTAATCGATTGTTTATCCCTGAATCTGAAACTTTTCCACCTTCAACCAATAAATAACTCCTCTAAAAACGACATTTTCGAGAATGAATCAAATCTTTCATGTTTAGCATCAGTTCTAAAGAGTTATAAGACAGTACAATACACCTACCCCATCTGTATCAGGATGTTTTTTTTAGTATTCGTTTGAAATTATGCCGCTCCAGGCAGCTGCCTTTTTTGGTGTGGTTTCGGGCCGGCCGACATTGCCAAAGCAGGTAGATATTTAATTTGGAAAATAGAGGAAGTAAAAATGTACCAATTTATAAAATAGATATTCATTCTCAAATAATAGTATATTTTATATTATATTTTTTTAAAAATTATAATCAATGATAATAAATAAAATATATACTATAAACATATGTACATGAACAAAACCATTGTATTGAAATTTGCTATTCTATATTAAAATAATAATATAAAGACAAAAACAAAATTAATATAATACAGCTCCTAAAGTTAATTATAATAAAGAAAATCCAAAGTATTATTAAAACTATATAAATTGTACATATAAATAAATTAATTAATCGTAATTAATGAATTTCTTCTTGTTCTTGGGAAACATCGAATATAAGAGCTGGAACAAAATAAAAAGTTTGGGATTTGTTCAATAGACATCCTTGTAGTACTACTTCCCTTTTATTGTGGAATTTTAGAAAGCCGTAACAAAAGAAAACATCTGGTGACCCATAGAAGGGTGTCACAAAACGATTCCAAACAATTCAAAAATCAAATATAAGAGCTGAAACAAAATAAAAAATTTGAGATTTGTTGACATTCTTGTAGTAGGTATTACTTCCCTTTTGCATAAAATACATTTATTCTTTATAAATATCATTGTCTGACACCGCGGAAGGGATAGGAGACCAGTCAACCCGTCGGATCTTTTTACCCTATCGGTACCAAATTCACTAATATGCTTTCCATTCTCTGGTTCCAAAAATTTGCACAAACGCACAATCAATGTTATGCCATGTATGTATGGTATTTATATTATATTACCTATAAATATACCTCCTTTACTAAAGTCCTTTGTATAAATTCTTGCAATTTCTACACGGAAGTTTTTTTAATATATTTTTTGTTATGATTTCCGGAGCTATATGGTGTTCGTAGAATCCTATTAATTTTGGCAACATCACTTCTTTCCATAAGCTCTTATCCCTTTGTATTTTTTGTACGAATAAATTTTGACTGCAATTAATAAATACTACAAAATAACAGAAGTCTTTATCGGTAATATTCAATTGTCCTTGTATCTAAAATTTGAAAAACGTTTGTACATTCTATTCCATTTTAAAGGAATCGATCATATTTATATATAAGTATTCTGCAACATATACCTGGTAGTAGAACTTGTGACGTTGCTTTAATTGCAAATTGTCGCCTTCTAAACTCAAACAAAATACAAGAATGGGCCTAAAACACTTCCTTGGGTACGCCTGACTTTATACAATGAGTGCAACTTTCATTGTTAAATTTCTTTTGGAAATAACGGTCTGCAAGATAGGATTTTATTATCAGACAGTGGTTTGTGGGGAGCGCTAGTTTTAATTTATACAGTAGACCGTCATGCCATACCCGATCAAAAGCTTGTTCAATGTCTAAGAATGCAGCTGTACAATTTTTTTTCTCCTTAAAGCTTTTAAATATCTTGTTAACTATTCTATGGTATTGCTGTATCGTTGAATGATTTTGACGAAACCCAAACTGATGTGTTAGTATTTTTGTATCTATGTCCACGTCTTCCATAATTATTTTGAGTAGGATTCTTTCTAATATTTTGCTCATTATCGGTAGTAAGATTATCGGACGATATGATGAAACTCGATTTGGGGGCTTACCAGGCTTTGGAAGCATAATGATTTGGGAAATACATCAATCTTAAAATGCTATAGATTGTTGTTAGGAATATTACCGATTTTTTTTATAACTGTTCGAGTATTAGACCAGTAATTAACTCAAAACCGGGTGCCTTATGATTATGACATTTAGGAATTTCTTGACTTACTTCTGACGGAGAAATAGGTTTGATTGGCAACATCATTGGACAAGGACTATCGAGGTAATTTTTAATACGTTCATCGTTATTAATATAAGTTTGCTGCGGTGCACAAAAAACATTTGACAGATGTTCAGCAAAGGTAGATGCTTTGTCTTCATCTGTTTTTGCCCATCTACCGTCTTGCTTTTGAATAGGTGGAATATGGACAATTGGTATTTTCAACTTTCTCGCAGCTTTCCCGATAGAGTGGTCTTTTTTTGATAGATTGGTGATATAAAAAGCAAATGAAGCATTTCGTACTTCCTGTAAAGCAGATTTTAATTGTCTTGTTAATTTATTGTCTGTTTCTTGCTCTTCTTTTTTCAGTTATAAGCTCACGTATATATAATGGACAATTGTTATCTGTTTTTTCTTTTGCTGTTTCTGGTGGTGTAACATTCCATGCTATATTTTGTATAACATTAGTAAGATAATTAACCATTTCGTCAATATCGTCAGGTTCTTTTAATTTATTATCCAAATTTAAATTTCTATCAACAGCGGCTCTAAATTCATGCCAATCAGTTAACACAATGAATAACAGTAACGATTATAGGAGTATGGTCCGTTGAAAGATCCCAGTTGGTCTCGCAGTGAATATAATTACGAGTTATGTCTTTGATCACAAAAAGTCAAGTAAATCAGGTAATCTGTTAATATCTGTCGGCCAATATGTCGGCTGACCAGTAGATATGTAAGAACAATTTTTATTGGTGATAGTTTGTCTCGATTACGAACAACTTTGTAGCAGATCCCCCGTGAGCTGTATAATAGGTATTCTAAATAGTGTCCTCTCAGTAAAAAGTATTTCCCGCATATGTAATAGCTATGTCTATTCTGTTTTTTCTGTAGAAAGCTGGTGGGTATATTGCTGTTTTATGGTTAGACAAACCCTTTCCATGCGGCAATACGTAATGATTTAAGATCCATTTTTGATTACGTTGTTTATTACAGTATGTTTAATATCATACTGTTTTGATTGATAAGTTCAGTGAACATTGCTTTGAATTCATTATGGAAAAGATTTAACTTATTGGGTTTGTTTGTTGGGTTGTTGGTACCAGGATGTGTGATCTATTCATGTCTTGATTTGGTTGTAATGGAAAACAATTTTGGGTTTGTGGGGTGTTACCTCTTGACTTGTCTCTCAATTTTTGTAGGTCTTTATTGACTGTACATCCTTTATCGTTAGCAGTATGGTTTCCTTCACATAGTGCGCATTTGGCAGGAGTTGTTTTGGGGTTTTCACACATTGGAAAGGTCTCATGCAATACGCCTTAGAATGTCCATAGAGCTGGCATTTCATGCACTGTATTATATCCCTTCTTTTATTGGGCGGTTCTATAGTTATTTTCATATTGTTCAGGTACTCTAATTTGTATATATCTTTGTTATTGGGTTTTGGTTCTAAATCTACATAGAACAATATTAATGGCTGCTTTGTAATGCGGTGTCTAATATTTTAATAGTTGCGTGGAGTATGTCCCTTATGGATCCTGATCTAAAATGTATTAGAAACATCAAATTTCATCAAAGCAAGAGCTATTATATTGCTAATAATATTACTCGTTGTAATGAACGCGAAATATTACTTCCGCTATTTTGCAATGTTGACTATTTCAATAGCAACAACCACAATGATTTTTGCTGTCTTACCAATAGACAGCTAAAATACCGGTATTGTCTTGTTCTATACAATTAGTTGCTATTGCTGAAGAAGTTTCTGCATTAACGGAAAGTCTACAAACTGTGAGGCGATTAGATTATTATTAAATCCTGCCCTTGCTCTTATATCCAATCTTGACTAATTTTATAGGTCGAAATAAATTTTAAATAACTATTTTTTTAACAACATGAATGAACTAAATTTTCTATGCTCATCACTGAAATAATTAAACCCATAAAGCATGTTTTCCTTCTGGTATTTAATACACCACAACCATTATTATCTTTTAGAGATTGTATATTCAGTTTGGAATCATGAAGAAAATATTTAAAAATGGCTTCATTGTTTAAGCTTAATCGTATAAGTCTTCTTTTCGGCACCTATCATGGTATAATTCTAACAACTCTAAACAATTTATTTTTTCAATACTTATTGTTAAAGTCCTACTTTATCGACTAAAAGCTTGATGGTAAAGTAGCACTTTACTCACCCAAGTAAAGTGTTTATTTCACCGTTGAGTAACTTTAAAGTGTTAACTTTAACATCGAGGAACTCCATAGCAACCAACAGCAAATAAAAAAAGCAATTTCTAGTTATTTAGAGAAATCCAATAGCAACCAACAATCTTTGACAAATGAATAATTGATGTCATAACTGATTAGAGAATTAATAGTAATTAATGTATCAAAGGCGTTATGGTGGTGCATTCATGAGTTTATGTCCTAAGTAAAAGAAGCAATTTAACGTTAATTTCGTTTTTTTTTTAATTTTTTCTTTGACATCTGAAAAACTGAGGTTTTGATGATCACATTTTCAACGACTGTAAAAAAGATTGTTTACCATAGCAACGGGCCTTCACAGCGGCCTATTATTTTTCTTAGCGACATCGCAACGCCTTAATGGCCCGTCGTCACGTAAACAATTATTATTAATAATAATTGTTTACGAAATTTGCTTATTAATGTAATCAATTTGATATTTATTAATATATAAATAAATATATACGTATGGCATGAAGAGTTTTAAGGGCACACGGTGGAAAAAGTTCCTTTATCCACTCGTGTATAAATTTGTAACCATACCACCTTGTACAGTAAATAACTATTTTAAAACAACGATATAAATGTGACATAATACAAAAATAATTACAAATAAACATAAACTAAACTTGCAGTTTTCGAATGTGATACTTATCATTAATTGTAACGCCAATTTTTTACTTTAATGTGGTTTTTGTCTGTCTAACTATGCAGACAACAACTTTTGTAAAAATACGTCACAGTCATTATAATTATAACGTTTCCGAAATAAGGTTACTGTACATTTTTCAGTTCTCCAGAACATAGTGTCGATTCTCTGTTAAATTCGCCAGATTATTGTAAGTTAGGTAACATCTCGTCGTTTTGTAGAATGTTTGTTGTTGTTAGACAATAATCGCCTATATTGAAAGTAGCGTAAGGTTATATCTACTGCATACAACCATTGCTATTTGCTATAATTGAAAGATCATTTTAATTAAAATTCGTCAAAAAGCTTGTATTATATTAGTATTACACAGAGTGTATTGCTTGACTGTTGATGATGCTGAGCGCTGCTTGATCTCACGTTAGACGTGAAGCAGGAGAAATAAAAGTCCCAAGAACATGTATAGTATCGAATATAAGAAAGGCCCAGGGCACTACATGTTTGCATACGGACACAACAAACGCGTAAAACTGGAAGCGCCGGTAGGTACCAAGAATGATTACATGTATTCAAATGGACTATAACATAGTGGCCGCTGGTTGCCGACCAGCGAGTCGGCAACGAATTGCGAACACAACAAAAGCCTACGTCGGTGACTTCATCCATCGGCGTTTTCAAAAGCTTGTATACAGGGTCGGACTGAAGAAAATCAGAAATTTTAAATAATGCGTATTTTTAGGCCCTTTCACTCCCATATTGAATGATCGCATGTGTACAGTGGCGTCCAATTTTGGTGTCACCAAAAAATAAAGGAATCCATCAATTTATTGAACTTGAAATCAAAATATTACTATTGATGCATTATAAGTATAAATACGTCCCTGTATCTATTCCCATTAAAAAGACAAAAAAAAACAATCTGTTACGTGTTGGGGTAAGCAGAAACTTTATGAGAAAAAAATCATGTGACGACAACAACATTCTTTAAACAATAAACATCACAGTTAAGCAGTGTTGCCAGCTCAAAATCTAATAATTTCTAGAAAGTTAATAGATTCAACTGGAATTATATTAGAGAAAAATTCTCATTTTCATGCAACATAGAAGAAGGAAATTCTACAAATGACTTCTTTATTTATACAAAAACATTTAATATTCTAGAAAAAGTTTTCTATGTAATCATTACATGAAATTTAAATCATTAGGTCTAATGAACTTTCACTAAATCTGGCAATAGTGGAATTATATATGACGCTATCGGCTACTATAAACTACCGATCACTAGTAAGAAACGTGACCGGCAAGAAATTTATAATGGTAATCCGCGCCTGTTGTCCGAGAAAAGATGCATCATCAATTTCCTATGTTAAAACATGTATGAATAAGCTTCTGCCAGCTTTTGTTGTGTGCGCCCTAACCTGACCAGCGCCTGCTCGACTTGAGCGGACCGACCTTGAGATGTTATCTTACTTGCAACAGTCGGCGTCAGCGTTTGTTGTGTGTGTCAAATACGCTATAATTGATCTGTAATGACTGGGCGTCCCAGGGGACTGAAACTCAATGTTATTCGAGTTTGTCTTATTTGCCTGAGGGTCCAATTTTAATACCAACGTAAAGGCATGAAAATGTAGGATTTACCGCTTTTTTTTGTTGGTGACATTGAAACGGCGGCAGTTCAGCAACGCGGGAGTTTCGAAATTGTCTGTTTAACTTACGATTTCTATTTATTAAAAGAAAAACATGAACAAATTTTATCAATATTCTTAAAAATTAAAATTTCTATAGCAAAAGAATTTTAATTACTAACAATTTTTTTAAGTATAAAGAAGTTGACCGATTAGAGGACGTCACCAATATCAAGGTTGCCACAACACATACATCATTTCTAACAGTTGGTATTGCAGTCGGACCCTCACATTTAAGAGGTACTCTGCCTATCTAAGTTTCACCCCCCTGGTCCGTACGGGACCATACATAAAAGGGGCCGTTGCATTATAATTACAATAATTTATGTTTACTTTTCATCAGGACTTTTGTATCTGTTTTGGTTTTAAATTCCATTTACATGAAATCATCGGTATCCCCCTCGGGTGGTTCTTTAACGGCAGCAATTCTGTTACGCATCAATCTATTTCGCCTAAATTGTTTACTGCACTGTTTTGTTCATATTTTTCCAAGATAATCGTACCAAAATGACCGATAGTTAATAATAAACGTTGAAAAACGCTTGTTTAGAACGTTAATATTGATTAGTATTCCATGTAAATATCTTAAACCGAGAAAAGCAGGACGTTACTGTTTACTATAACACAATTGATTATTCATTTCTCGTGTTATGATTGGAGCGAGCGGAGCTGACGCTAGCCGCTGCTGTAAATATTTAGTTTAGTATTTGGTAATTTTATAAATAGTGGCGCGTGCCACGAAAACGTTTTTGAGAAGGCAGTGGCAGCGTCGAAATTCCAGAAGTAGCCAAAGAAACAGTAGGACAAAATAATCAGGAACGACGAATTAATGTACGAGCAAGATAAGAACGAACAGCGAAAGAGAGAATGAGAATGAGAGTGAAGAAGCAATGTAAAATAATTAAAAATTTATTAAGCAGCGGCATCTAGTTTTGAATAGAAAAACTTTCCTTAATATTGTAGCGAGCGCCTTGGTATCGACATGTAGGTAGTGATGTGCCAGCAAAATAGATATTATCCAAATATCGATATTCATGCATAAATAAATGAGAAATAAAAAGCATATAATAAATTTCTTCACAATGAAATCAAGCTAAAGAAATCATCAGAGCATCACATATGGAGTCATGGGATAGATTTATTACAACCATAGAAAATGATATGCATGGAAGACAACAAATGGCATATAAGGTGATGAAAACATTACACAGAACATCCAAAGAAAGTTTCCAAACCAACGACATAAGGGAAGAAGTATCGGTCAAACACTTTTAAGATTTGTGGTGCGATAAAGGCGTAGAAGAAAAAGAACATGTCGAAAGAGACACAAATAATATAACCTTGGTAGAGCTGACTCAATCCCTAAAAGAAAGTAAAAACAGAAAAGCAACAGGACTAGACAACTTAAACACCGAATTGTGGAAAGGCGGCAGCATCCTCCTACACCTGAGACTATTACATCTCTTTAATATACAGCACTGGCGGCTCTCCTGGGCACATAGGAGAAACGTTCGCCCCTCCCATCTGTAGCACTTGCATATGAGTTAGAAGGAGATAAAGAGAATGTAGGTGGTGAAAGAATTAAAAATGCAACCTCCCACCCTTAGACCCTTGACCAAACAGAACACTTTCGATTGTAACAGAAACTTCACAAATAACCCATATTTTAGAAATTGTCAACAACGACATGTTAGAGATTCGGTATCTTTGTCACACAGTATCCGAATTTCTGAAATTACATCCCCGATCAAACGCATCAGACAAAGAAGGGACTATTCACAAGATGCCATTATTCGTAAAATTGTAAGTATTTTCTTTGAAATATAAAAACGGGAATAGTTTACAAATTTGGTTTTATGATAGGGTCAACAACAGTTATAGAAGAATTTAGAATCCTTACTTTATTTTTAAAGAATAAATACAAAGATGTATTTTTTCAATAAAAGTATTGTATATTTATTGTTCATTTTTTTTACCCCATCTGCACTCTGCTTTTTTTCACCACCTACATTCTCTTTATCTCCTTCTAACTCATATGCAAGTGCTACAGATGGGAGGGGCGAACGTTTCTCCTATGTGCCCAGGAGAGCCGCCAGTGCTGTATGTTGGAAGTCAAGCGTTATACCAAAGGATTGGTAGCGAGCTAATGTAATATCAGTGTTTAAAAAAGGAAATAAAAATAGATGTGAAAATTACAGAGGAGTAAGCTTATTAGATGCAGCCTACAAAATATATTCAAAAATATTAAACAACCGTTTAAAAGTAATAGCTGAAGAACTAATAGGTGAAGAACACACAGGTTTCAGGAAAGGCCAACAACAGATGCTACATTCACATTACAACAAATAATTGAAAAACGAAGAGAGTACGACCAAGAAATACACATTTTTTTCGAGATAAAACAGGAAAAAACAATGGAATATAATGGAACGAGGAGAATATCCAATACACTTAATAAGAGCTATAAAAAGCTTATACCACAACAAAAGAATAACTTTAAGCTTTCGAGACCGAACAATAAAGGAATACGTCAGGGATATTGTCTCTCGCGTACATTATTTAATATATTGACGATGCCATCAGAAAATGGAAATCAGTTTCAAAAGAAGGAATTTATATTCACAAAAGCAGACTCCTAAATGTAATACTATATGCCGACGACCTTACGCAAATAACAAAAAATGAGAATGAACTTCAAAGAGCAATATATAAATTGAGCGAAATATGCAAAGAGTATGACATGAAAATATCGAGTAAGAAAACAAAGACAATGGCTTTTATAGGAAAAGACATAGTAAGAACCAAGATCGTTATAAATAAAGATCTATTAGAATATATTATTACTCATGCGGCGAAAGTGCTAACTTTTCGCCCGCAATTTTGTACCGAAAGTAGATGATTGCACAAGCTATGTAGCAATATATGATTTGCGTGCGGGAAGTAAATTTTATTATTATTTGATATTTATGTTATATATTTATGTTAAAATAAGTCGCTTTCTTTGAAGTTAATCAACGATTGTTCATAATCGTAAAAAGTTATAACACAAAAATGAGTACAAGTGTAGTCCATGTGTAGATCATGAATTTATGTCACCAGAAGTTATGGATGTAGCCAATGAAGACGTCAACAATTTACCTCCAAAAAATCAAAACAATGATATGAAAATGCTTATGACAAAAGGTTGTCGGAACCAATTTTATTAACGTATTTTAAAGACCTGGCTACAAACTATATGCCGTCAACTTTGTGGTCGACTTACACAATGCTTCGGGTCATAATCCAAATTAAACATAACGTTAATATTTTTAAATATTCTAATTTATTTGCTTTTATAAAGCAACAAAACAAAGACTTCTCCAGCAAGAAAGCAAGAGCCTTCACACGAAAAATTTCTAGCTATAATGGTTAATAAATTTAATAAATATTTTAAAATTATAGAGAAATGAACACAAAAACTTCATGTCTTTCATTTAGCTATGTGTTACATGACTGTTAATGATAATGAAGACAAAGGTGACATGCTTGTAGTTACAATTACAGAAACTAAAAATAACAAACCAAGATCGTTTGTTGTCACAAATGATGTTTATAATATCTACAAAAAGTATACTCTTTTGCGCCCATGCAATGTGACTAGTAAAATAGTTTTTTCAAATTATCGAGATGGCAAATTTACCAAATAAGTGACAGGAATCAATACAATTGGCAATATGCCCAGAACTGTAGCAATTTTTTTAAATTTAAAAGATCCAGATATTCCACTGGACATTCATCGAAAAGAACGTCTGCGACGTTGCTGATTCTGGTGCTGATCTTTTAACTCATACGAGACACGAAGGATGGAAATCCAACACAGTCGCTGAAAGTTACGTGGAAGAGTCCTTTGGAAATAAAAGAAAATCGGCCAGCAAAATTGTTGATGCCATCTCTGAAAATGTAACATCACAAACTAAATGTCAAATCGCCTTAAGCGACCATATGAAGATAGTCAATGTCTGTGTAGAAGACAAAGAAAACGTTGAAACTATTAACACAGTAGCTTCAACTAACTCAAATAATGTTGATTTTCATTTTTCAAATAGTGTGAATAGTTCGATATTCGTTAACGGGAACAAAAATTAAATATTTGTTAAACTGTATGTTTCTGTAATAAAATAAATTAAATTAAGTTTTGCATTTTTGTTATAGTGACGATGGAAACCATTGCTACAGGTGATTTCTTATGTTTATAAATTGATTATATACGTAGATAGCTTTAAATTCAAATTATTATTTTCTTTCTAGGGCTTTGCCCTTAGTACATATATCGCTGCATTCGTAATAAATCATACTATGTGCAACTTGTGCGGGTTGTCTAATGCACACTACGCTCTCCTGTGCAATAGACAACTTCCCGCACTAGTTGCACAATGTACTATTTACTGTTGTTACATAGCGTGTGCAATCAGCTACGCTTTTTGTTTACGGTAACTATGGAAACCGTTTTAGGAGTGACATTTATGGATTTGACAAAATTATTATTTTTAAATTTGAGTTTTGATTTTCTCTTTGCGGTTTTGCCCGTAGTATATCGTCGCATTCGTAATAAAACATAGTATGTGCAACTCGTGCGGTTTTTTAACTGCCCACTCGGGTGGTTAGCGGACTCACTTCGTTCGTGCTCTCAACTCCGCTCTCGTGTGCAATTGACAACTTCCCGCACTAGTTGCACAATGTACTATTTCCGATTTTGTTGAAGTAACGATGTGTTTCGTCACGATATTTTCAATTATTTTTGATTTTTTATCAAGTGATGCCTAAAGGTCATTTTTACCCACTAGAAAAAACACTCAAGGAATGTTTTAATAAAAATTGTAGTTTTGATCGAAGCATCCAGTGTTTAAAATGTCACTTTTAAAAGTATTTGTCTAAAGAAACCAATAAGAAAGACAATTAGTTTTTGTTAATTGTCTGTTAATCTAATCGTCAATTGGTGTTAGAGATACTTTAATATTTGATACTTAAAAAGTCAGTAATTTTGACATTTATAACAATAATAATAACTGTAATGCTTGGCCCGCATTTAACAGAGAAGTTCTAATTTTTTTATTCAGTAATTGAGATATCTTAAAAAAGACATTATTTTTATATGAAGTACATTCGCAGTATTCATTGTGGGTAATTGGTATCCTAATTTTGAGTAATTTTCGAGTCCTTATAGGACGTTTTGGTATTTCCAAAATAGCTAGAAAGTCAATCGTATCGGTCAATTGAAGTATAGACGTTGTAGTCTAGTTTCTTTAGATACTTTTCCATTTCAATTCCTAAACAAACGAGATATTTGAGATGGAACACTTACAAGGGGAGAACACAACGTGGAAATAATGGATTTTTTCGAAAGTTCGCATATCGATTGAGTACCATGTCAAGAGTTTTTGAGTACATCAACAAGACGCACTTCTCAAACGTTCATGAGAAAATTAAGATTAAAGAAAATTAGAAATTTACTTGTACAAAGTCAACATACGCTTCAGGGACATTAATTGATATGTCGATAGCACATTGTTAAAAGATTGATTTTAGAGTTTCAACCTGACAACCGCAGTGAGCGGACGTGCCTGGGAATCCTATAGATACTGTTTGTGTTCTTCAATTTTACTATGAGCGTATTTAACGCTCTAACCGAGAACTTTTGTACAAACATAGACAATAACTAGGAATCGTTTTGGATGTTAATTTATTGGAGATAATATACTATATCAAATTAATGATAGTGACATTAATAAACTGTGAAACAGTGCTGGAATAATAGAAGAGGATCAAGTAAACAATGACTTTATTTATGTTCGACATAAGCGAAAAAGCTTACATTGTAGTAGTGTTAGTGACGACCATAATAAAGTATCAATAACATCAAAAAACAAATTTAGTGCGTCAACTAATTTAGATATTAACGAAAAATCTGATATATCAACCACAAGTAATAATAGTGATGATAAAAACACAAATTGCAGTTCAAGCTCAACTGAAAGCACAGTTACTCCTCCACCAATCATCGTCCATAGCAAATCCAAAACGGAACAACACAGGAAAAATTAGTT
Organism: Epicauta chinensis; assembly: GCA_021725515.1. NCBI lineage: Eukaryota > Metazoa > Arthropoda > Insecta > Coleoptera > Meloidae > Epicauta > Epicauta chinensis. Next base: position 24,787 of record JAEDXX010000325.1, on the reverse strand, counting down.
TAGTTGTTGTAAAGACATCTTAAAAAGTGGCTTTAACATAAAGTACAGAAAAAATAATAATAACTCAAAAGACGCCAATGAATGGAAGCACCTAAAAGCTTTCTTTCAAGAAAAAGGAGTATCATTCCATTCTTACACACTTAAAAGTGAGAAAACGAATTCCTTCGTGCTCAAGGGCATGGAATCTACACCGATTTCCAGTGATATCACTCACGATATCATGAAAGAAATTAAATCAATGTACTACCGCAAACCTGTACAAAATTTATTCTAAATGAGAACAAAAGTCAATAACTTGTACTTAGTGGTAATCGACAACACAGTTAATACTAATAAGTTGTAGACAACAGTACCTTACATAATGAACGTGAAAAGAACATGGAAAAGACTTCGAAACAGTGTGGCACTAACTCAGTGTCATAAATGCCAATTATGGGAACACGCAGCGGTAATTTGCCTGAAGTGTTTGGGAAACCATTTAACAAGAACATGTGCCCTGCAAAAACAGGAAAACCCAAAATGCAGCAACTGCGATGTAGAACAGTTGAGCAACTCTCCAGACTACACTGTTTATATCAACAAATTTGAATAAACAAACTAAAGAATAACCGGGCCAAACTTGCACGACCAAACTGCAAAATATCACCAATTCCTGAAACTAATACCTGGGAACAACGCAAGCAACAGCAGCAACAAGAACGAAGACAACAAAATGAGGCAACCACGAATAAAATAGATAACTTTAATGAACTCATCAAGGAGGTCAGTGATTTGAGTAATCTAATTAACATAAATAAAATGTTAAAATATGTAAGAATGTTGAAGTAACAATTAAACGATAGTAAAACCGATGGTGGGAGATTCACCATTCTTGTTAAATGAATTAATAAAATTAATAATGAATGTACTAAATATTGCCTTCTGGAATTGCCAAAGCATCTGTAGCAAAGTTACGGAACTGCGCAATCTTATGTAACAGTGCAAAATAGACATCATGGCTCTATCAGAAACCTATCTAAAACTCCAAAATAAGTTCACAATAAAGAACTACAAAATCTACAGGCGTGACCGAACTGCTACATCAGGAGGTGTTGTCGCGATCATAATTAGGAAAGAAACTTTCCATAAACCACTACAGTTTGACTTAACAACCACTAGCGAAAACATATCAATAGAACTAGTCAACTTAAATATAGTGGTTACAGCAATATATAATCCACCATGAAATAATATTAGAACCACCGATTTAAATGTGGTACTCACAAAAAACAAGGCACTTGAGATTGGTGACTTTAATGCAAGAAATACCGCTTGGAACTGTTGTGACACAAACACCAACAGTACATCTCTAAAAAACTACTTGGACACAAATGGTATCAATTTTCACTTCCCAGAAAATCACACCCATTTCCCTATTAACGGAGGACAACCTTCTACCATTGACATCGCAATAAGCAAAAACATTCAATACATCTCAAAACCGGAATCGCTATGCCAAATAAGTAGTGATCACAATCCAGTAACGGTAAAGATAGGCCATCCACCGATTGCAAAAATATATAAGACATTCGTATCATTTGCCGAAACCAATTGGAAAGAATTTATGGCAGACATTAATAGAACGTTGGACATCAACGCAAATATAAGCTCAGAAGGAGATTTGGGAAACGCTGTACAAAATCTCACAAAAACGATAAGTATACAGAAAAAAAACCACACTAAAACAACAACCATAAATATTACAAGAGATCGTTTAGACCAAGAAACAATAGAGCTAATAAACGAGCTTAATAGGATGAGGAAATTGTGGCAAGCGACAAGAAATCACTCCTACAAGAGAATGATGAGCAACCTGACAACAACCATCAAACAACAAGTCAACCATGCTAGAAATAAAAGATGGTAGGAAACGTTGGAAAACTTAAAACCTGCGTATAATGGTCTCTGGAAAATGAGGAAATATTTAAAAAATAAATATGAAAACATCCCAGCGCTAACAGATTCAACAACACAACCGATTTTAAGGACAAAAAGAAAGCAGAGTTACTAGCGAAAACAACAGAAGAAATATACCAGTTGCCAAATGTCACATACAACAAAAAACAAGAAAACATAAACAAAATACTGGAAGAATTCTACAATATAAACCCCATTTTAACGAAAGTCAACTCTCGAAAACCATAACAACATACGAAGAAATCCTAGACATAATAAAGAAACTGCCCACTATCAAAGCACCAGGTAGAGACTACATCGAAAATAAAATAATCAAAAATTTGCCGAGAAAAGCAATAACACAAATTGTACATATTGTCAATAGCATCATAAAACTTTTGCTCTTCCCAAAATCGTGGAAAACATCGGTAGTCGTTGCAATACAAAAACAAAACTAACAGTCAAGTGGAACACAGAAATACAGTGTAAACGTATACACTTCACTACGAATACTGTTTTCAACGACAATGTCAAAATAGATGGCCAAACATTCCGACTAATTGACGTGGCTTTCTCATAACGAAACCTTAGATTTTTAGATTGTCGATTAATGTGGTATTAACTGGACGGTCTATAAAATTGCTGAAAGCTCTGAAAGCATCAGCTACAGTTGAATTGGACGTTTGGAGAAATATTATAGGATCAGGAATATGGCCAAAATGAACATGAATAAATTCTAACACCAAGAATTCAATGCATACGCATGATAATAAATTCTAAATCTAATCGAAGATTTTGATTTTGAAATAGTTGATTACAAGCACCGACACTTTTGTTGAGCTTTTCTCTAATCCTGACAACAATTTCTAAGAAATTAAAATTCAGGAAATAAAAGTCTGCAGCTTCAATCCATGTTCCACATCTAGTGAGAGCAGGTTGAAAGGTTGTTTGAAATATAAAAACTGGAAGTCTACACTATATTGAAAGATTTTGATCAAGTCGATTTTCGAAACGTAGCTTACAACTTCTACAAAACTGAAGGTTGTGGAGTTACTCTATCAGCTTTGCGACAAAAATTGCATATTGATTTTGGTTGGAATGGGGGACTGACATTCTCACGAAAAATTTTAAAATATTTAGGCTTTAGGTTTCGTAGAGCAATAAATAAAAGTTATGTATTTTATATAGTTTTCTTAGATGAAACATACATTCATACCAATACACCATACATTTTTTACCAATATTTCAAAAGGTCAAAGATTAATTATAATTAACGCAGGTGGTGATCACAGATTTATACCGAACTGTCTACAAATTTTTAAAGCAGGCACTACAGTCGGAGATTATCACTCTGAAATGAATGCCACAAATTATGAAAAATGGCTTCAAGAAAAATTAATCTTAAATTTAAGTCCCAGATGAGTCGTTGTTGTAAATAATGCCTCTTATCACAACGTCCAAGTTAATAAAGCACCCAATAGTAATTCCCGTAGGGAGCACATGATAACATGGTTTACCCAAAAAATAGACAGTTTTCACATTCAATGTTAAAAGTAGTGATGGTCACAATAGAATGATAGAAACAATCGAAAAAATCGAAATCGAGAGTTCTCAACAATCGAATGATTTTTTACAATCGAACAGTTTTACAATCGACTAACTGTAACATCTTATGTTTCGATGTTTAGTGTAGTCGTCTGGCTTTCTCAAGGGCCATCATGTCTCACACAGTGTTTATAGAGATATTTGCTACGGTATGATTTATTTCTGTCTGTCTGTATGTCTCTTATTTTGGTTATTTTGGAATTTCTTCCATCACACCCCAAAAATATGTTGATTTCATTGATTTCAATATATAACTAATTTTAACTAATTTAACAAAAGCAAAAACGATAGCCGATGAATATTTTGATAATAAAGGAAAAGTCAGAAACTTCCCAGCAGGATCCTTGAATTGCAGTAAAATTTGGATACAAAAAATCTTTAAAACCAAATGTCTCTTTCCGTTACCTTATTCAAGAATTATTTCCTATTCATTTAATTGTAAGAACAGCTATTATAAAGTTGATATTCAATTGGTCAAGGGCCATTCATGGATATTTAAAAAATCTCAACGTATATACATTCAACAATCAAAATGTGACAACTGCTTTAGAGCTAATAAATTTAGATTGATTTTGTAAAAAAAGCAGGATGTTGATGGGGTTAAAAAAGTGAACGATAAATATATAATACTTTTATTGGAAAAAAATACATCTTTGTATTTATTCTTTCGAAAGGAACTAAAGATTTTAAATTCTCCTAAAACTGTTGTTGACTCTATCATAAAACCATTAAATTTATAAGTCTTTCCCGTTATTTATAAAAAATACCCTTTTATCAAGCACATTATCCTGCATCGATTAACTGGGAAAAATTTAGACGATATAGTGTATCCAAATAGTCATTTGTCGTAATATAATTCTTTGCTTCTTTTTAATTAATTAGGTATATTTGACATATTTGCATCAAATCATGACCTTTGATATGTAGGTATGTTTTTTTTTGTAATATTTAAAAAAAAATTGGTTTGCGTTCTCATATTATTAGGATTTTGATTTTTTATGACCAATTAGTAATTCATATTATTAATAAACAGAGAAATCATTTATAGATATCTTTATTCATTTATTTATTCAACAATGAGCATAACTCGATCCCTAAAATTTTTGCTTAATAATTGTTAATTGTTAAACACATTATAACCAAACTATCTTTTCACTAGCCTGTAACCATCCCCTCAGATTGGGTTCTTCTTCCCATAGAGGACTGTAACCCTGATGGTATTTGCGTTTTTTTCGGGGCGTCTGAGGGCTATTAAGATTACCTTGCTCCTCTTCAGAGCTGCTGTGCTGGTGAAAACTACAACATGGTGTTGGTTCTGCCATTTGCACTTTAATTGATATGCAAAAATTTCAATTTTTGTTTTTATTGTTTTTTTTGTGGACAGTTCTAACTTACCAGTTTTCAAAAATTTATAAAACACTGCACTATAAACACAAACAATATTTCCAACGAGTTATGGCAACTAGTAATAGCTGCTAACATTCGATAGAAATGACGACGTTTCGTTTCGCTTTTAGGAGTATAACAAATAGTTTGGGGAACTCCCCATTTAGCTGTCAAACTTTAAGTTACTGCAGTGAGCTTCATTACAGATTTCTTTATCAAAGATTTGAGCTGCACGTCAAAAGAGGGCAGCAAAAAATTTGAGCAAATTAAACTTCTCAACAATACAATATAGGTATAAAAGGTATACAAGACTTGCTTATATACCTATTATTAATTTTATATTATGAAAAATGGTAGATTGAGATACCAAAACTGGAGAACGGTAGATCAAACCTAAAAACAGTAGCAATACCGTTTTAGCGGTAGATCTGGCAACGTTGCAAAGCCAACAGAACACCACGCTGCTGTGCACATAAAGGCTTTTCCTTCATGTCTTTCAAATCCATGTCTTTCAAATGCTTAGTGATTTTTTCCCTTATCGCCTCTTTTTCTTTTTCTATCGGCATCTTTACAGAGTCTTTGTTACTAATTTGTATGAGTAAGTTTTGTTGAGGTTTTCGTCAGCTGCCATATCTAAAACAAAAAATTAAGTTAAATTAATGATTATTTAATTTAGTAATAAAGTTTATAAAATGTACAATTATATGGACAATTTATGCTATGATATATGTAATTAAAATGAATAGACGTGTCCAAATGAAGTTTGTTATTACCACCAATTACTTTTAAATAAAAAATAATGAAAATAATTTACACCAAAACATATCACAATTCAAATGCCTAAGCTATAAAAATGTATGTTCACATTATGTGATTCGAATATTTGTTGATCATAGTAGATTACGTTATTAGGCTTAAAACTAGAACTTTGTGTAGTGAAGCTGACTATTGGCTGCCGAACGCAGACGAACGCAGACATGTCAGCTGAAGCACACAAAGACTGTTTTGCGCCGAATGACATATACTAGTTTATCTTCAAATGTCTTAATTTAACATTTTTTATATTGAAAAGTTTTTAAAAATTAAAATTTCAACTGATCACAATATCTTGGCAGTACTGCTTCCATGGTGATGCAAAAAAACAAAATTCAAACAACGAAAAATATTAAACGCCAGTGACAGATTTTGTCATTCTGTCTGCCTAAGTTTATAAAAAAAGAAAAAAGCGCCTGGGCACACAAAATCATAGATAACTATACTAGACTCGGCGACCGTATACAGCAATATAAACGCGTGATCGGCACGTGCAACTTGCAAAACGCATTCCCATTGGTTGTTGGCCAACCTACACAGGAACAATTCTGTGGTATTGGCAAGGCAAAGGCATTTGAATTTGCCGGGTCATTTAACAGATTTCATTCGCTTCGTCCGCCTCTGGTACGCTTTCTTAATTGTTTTTGTGTTTTTGATGATTGCCTTTTTTGAATTTGAAATTAAACAAACAAATGACATTTCAGTAGTTTCAAAACCGTTTTCCATTAAATTTGCGGTTCGATAAATTATCTGTCACTTTCTTTGGCTAGAGACAAAGATAGTTCTAGCGTGACGTACGACAGAGACGAAAATATCAACATGGGTGAAACAGGAGAACTCAACCACGAAGCTGAGGGTAAAATTTGTAGTGTGTAAATGCGGCTTCTACTTTTCACGTGATAGAGGCGTGATCACTGCATACGGTGCCCGATTCTAGTATAGTGTAACCAACCAAACATACTCACTGTATAGATGGCGGTAATAACTATTATAATAATAATTATAAGTAATTAAAAAAATACTAAAATTCTATAGTTACTAGAGAATTACATTTCAGGCTTATAGTTTTATTTTGAAAAATAATAGATTAATTGTTAAAAGCAGAGAAGAAGCACAATTACCAGTTTGAGCAACCTGAGAAAAATAAGTCCCTGTTTAATTTCGGTTGTTGATACAGAGGGCGCTTGAAATTTGCGCCCTCTATTTAAATTAAATAAATTAAATAAAATACAATAAAATTATTTAAAATAAGTATTTATTATTTTATTTAAAATATTTAAAATAAATACAATAAAAACGTAAATATTCGGTTATAATAAATCCAACAAACAAAAAATCGATAAATCATGAGTAATTATATAAATTGTAAAAGTTTTTAGATTTCATCTGATGATGATGACGATGATGAGGTTACACGAAACGGGCTTACACCCCGTTGTTCGTTATCACTGTTCTGATGTAGTCATCAGTGATAGAGTTGTCACAATCTAAGAAGAACATGTTGAGTCTCGCTAACATCAAAGAAATCACAATCTGAATCCCGGGAATAATTCCATCTGATCAGCAGCTCATCTAATAAGTGCTCTGTCTCCATGTATTTGGTAACGATTCTATCAACATGGGCACAAATGCTAGCCCACTCATCGGTAGTTACCAAACCAAATTTTTCTTTTGCCAGTTGTATTGTGTCGTTTATTTTATAATTAACGTTTCTGCTGGCCACCCAATTTTTCACCAGTGCCCATATTTTTTCAATTGGGTTGAGCTCCGGGTGATACGGAGGTAACCTCAACACACGATGGCCATGCTGTTCTAACTCTGTGTCGAGAACGTATTGAATTTGCCTGTTTTTGTACTGTTTAATGATTCCATACAATTCCGGCTTCGTTAGTGTGGCATCATGCGGTATATTTCTCTGTACCAACCAAGTTATCATCTCCTGTTTTTTGGTTGCAGTTGTAGGGTCTCTATTCACCGCTACATTGTGGTAAGAAGCATTGTCCAATATTAATACAGACTTGGGAGGCAAGTTGGGGAGTAACTGCGTACGAACCCATCTCATAAAATTATTGTGGTTCATATCGTCATGATAAGGCCATATCTTGTTCGTTTCTACTCTGTACTATTATCGACTTCTACACCGATGAGTTTCTATTATTATTTCATAAAGGGTTGAATATCCCAAGAAAAAATTTGCTGTGTTTTCAATTGCAATATTAATCAGCTCTTAGTTCAACTAAAGCTCTACCCGAAAAAATGTGTAGTTTTCCCGGAAAACCGTGAAAACTTTGTATTTTGCCATATTTTAATCAATCTTGACGTTTTTCTCTTTCCCTAGTCAACAGAATTGAGTGAAATTTAGATCAAATGATAGAGGACAATGTAATCTGTGTTTGTATGATCTTCATTTTTCCATATTTTCATCCATTTCCAATAATTATTGATTTTCTCGGAAATTATCTATGATTGCAGCGTCTCCAATCTTATAATTATTGGAAATGGATGAAAATATGGAAAAATGAAGATCATACAAACACAGATTACATTGTCCTCTATCATTTGATCTAAATTTCACTCAATTCTGTTGACTAGGGAAAGAGAAAAACGTCAAGATTGATTAAAATATGGCAAAATACAAAGTTTTCACGGTTTTCCGGGAAAACTACACATTTTTTCGGGTAGAGCTTTAGTTGAACTAAGAGCTGATTAATATTGCAATTGAAAACACAGCAAATTTTTTCTTGGGATATTCAACCCTTTATGAAATAATAATAGAAACTCATCGGTGTAGAAGTCGATAATAGTACAGAGTAGAAACGAACAAGATATGGCCTTAATCACCTGACTTTATGCCTATAAATCAAATCGTATGTAACAAATTAATGAAAATTTAGTAACATTAACACACCTGATTTAAATATCAAGAAAGCATTGGGAATAAAACCATCTTTAGCCCCAGCGTGTACTATGATTGCACGTTGTCCTGAAGAGATGGGCTTTTTAAGAAAATTGTCTGTGTTATCACTCCACCCTTTTGCACACTTGTGAGAACCGTAAATATAAGATTCGTCTACGAAAATTTGCGGCCTGTTCTCTTTAATATATACTTGTAAATGTTTCAGATAATTTATTCGCTTCAATCGTATATCGTACGATTCTTGTAGCATCTTTCGATTATCTGCCGTTTTTCTCCATCTAAAACATTGACAATAATATTATAAACAGAAAGTAGAAAGTCTTCATATTTTTTAGCGTTGCTACTCACTCAAATCCCATTTTTTTAATAATAGTAGATAATGTTGTCAATCCACCCTTGAAATCGATTCCACACTCCAATATTCTGTTACGAATACCTGTAAATTTAATTTTTTAAGATTTGCGAATAATCGTTATTTGGTACCTCATATTACCTTTTACGGTTGGGTGCTTCTTTTCACTAATAAAAAAATCATGGATAATCGAACGAATTGTTTCGATTTCGCCTTCCAATAATTCAGTTTTTGGCAGCTCCGGGGTCTGTTTTTCCTTGTAGAAGAAAAGCACGGTACTTTCCCACCCCTTACATCTGGATCCGTCGCTAGCTGCTTTCGCTTATTTCAGTGGCAGCTAAAAATCTCTCTTTAGAATTTTTAAGAGGAATCTTCATCCCATTTTCAGCTGCTTCCCTCATGAATTGCAATACATTCGCAATCAATTCGCGGTTTTGGCTGTGTATTATTTTGCCTTTTATCCCAATAGCTTTCTTTGACGACATGATAGAATAACATTAAAATCAAAAATGCAAAAAAAAACAAACTAAACGAACACTTCAGACGAAAGTCAGAAAACAAATTGATAGACGCCACTGACTAGACTCTAGAACATTCCTACCCTTAAATTCGAAAGTAGACTCGTCTGAACCCATTTTCGTATTCTGCGCAACTTTATTGGTGTGTTCTTCTTAAATTGTGACAACTCTAACAAACAACTGGGTGTAAGCCCGTTTCCGAATAGTTTCTGCTTTCTATAGTAGTATCTGACATCGGTTTACAATAATAGCATAGGTAAATCTACGTCTGTATATCTCGATCAATTTCCAGTTCGGGATAATGCAGTTTATGGATTATTTTTTTACGAAAATGTTGCTTTAAACTTTCCATAAACGGTCACCTTTCAATCGTCCAAATTCATTATTTTCGATTATATAATTTATAATTTTTCTCTCTTCGGCAATTGTATAATCTGGCCGATAATCAGACATTATTTTGCCGGTTATAAAAAATAATCAGTATTAATATTCCTACAATCATAAATTATATTTTAATTAATTTGATTGATACAATTGGAGATATTTGAAAAAAATTCCAAAGTTCTAGTCAAAATTGTCAAAAATTTGCGGATAAACAAAATCGCGCCATCTACTGATGAAACACTGAACAAAAGCAAAAACGTAATTTATACAAGACGTCCCTTATAAGAGCGTCGCTACAAATAGAAAACTTTGCATAGTAGAAAAAGACAGAAATGGAGGATGCTGAATGAGAAGTGGAAATAGAGATAGATAGAAAGAGGGAAAGTGGTTGAGGGAGAAAAAAGGAATTTAGAGGGGAAAAGAAAGAAGGTGTAGAAAGGAACAGGAAAAATCGTGGATAATGAGAGTGATGTATAGTTTGCGACAAGATATAGTGGAAATGCCTTTTAAAAGTGCTCGACTTTTATGGCAGATTTTGACAAAAGGACTGATTTATAATATTCTTACCAAATGTAACAAGATAATTTACAACTATCACCAGATGTTTCAAAATATTTAAAGCAGGTAGTTGTTGAAAGGACAAGGGATGATTTTCTATTATTTCATTATTATTTTATTATTGACAAGTATTATCTATGGTTAGAAAAAGCATTTATTTCAAAAATCGTTTTCATTATCTGTATCTTCCACGGTATCGTCATTAGTGTTAATAATAATTTCTATGCATTCACATACACCCAAAAAACCATTTTCAACTTTAATAACGTGTTCAATGTAATTAAGCCACAATTGCTTATCCATCTCGTCAACTGTTTTTCTTATGTGATGTACCCGCACTACTGCTTACATTAGGTGTCGTATTTATTTTTCGTAGCTGATGTTTCAATTGACTCCAGACAAGTTCAATTGGATTTAAAATGCAATAGTATGGAGGCAACATTAATACAGTGTGTCCTTGCGATAATGCATATTGATCAACATAATATAGCCCATGTGGCTATTTTTAAGAATTTCCAACAATTGTTTTTTATTACTCCTTTGTGGAATCGTTATATCGTTCGTTTCCATAAAACTAATGATGTCAGCCTTCCGCGTAGCTTGTGTCGGAATGCTTTGTTCTCTACGCGAATGGTACGAAGCGTTGTCCATAACTATTATAGAATTGGGTCGAATATTGGGCACCAAATTATCCCGAAACCATTTTTCAAAGAGCACTGGGTCTATATCCATGCAATGCATGCAATCCATGCACTCTCAGCATGCAAAATTGCAATCCTCTTCCCTCTTCCACACGGCATTTGCAGATTACATTTGCTGGAATTGTCAGTCCAACCTTTGCTGATTGTCTCGTGAGTATCGAACCAAGTTTCATCTAAATAGTAAATAGACCTGCTTTGGTTTCGGTATTCTCGAATTTTTTGGATGAATTCAGTTCGTGCTACACGAAGACCTTCTGTTTCCATTATACTCAGCCGCTTATTGATTTTTTGGTACTGAAAACCAATGGATTTTAGAAGCAGTTTATGGATTAATTTTTCACGAAAATGTTGCTTTAAACTTTCCATAAACTTTCATAAAATTCATTATTTTCGATAATATAATTTATAATTTTTGTCTCTTCGGCAATTGTATAATCTGGCCGATAACCAGACATTATTTTGCCGGTTATAAAAAATAATCAGTATTAAGATTTCAACAATCATAAATATTTATTTTAATTAATTAGAAATTTGCTTACAATTGGAGATATTTGACTATTCCACTCATAGATATTTCGACCAATGGCGTGCCGTCATTCAACAATGAACGAAAATTTTCTATCGACAAATTTTTGTTTACAAAATTTTCTCGCCCCTGATTGACCAATCAGAACGCTCAAATGAGCAACCTACCCATTTTTTCAGCGACAAAATTTTGGCCATAGTAACGGTTACCATGAAAACAATAAACATTCTTACTGTTGTTTTAAAAAAAATTAAAGGTAATTTTAAAAATGTGTCAAAATAAACGTTTCGATGTAAAATTTTTAACGGAAATAAGGGAAGATATTAAAATTGTCAAACCGTGTAACACAATAAACACGCGTTCCTCAGTGTGGAATCAATTTACGCAATTTTGTACTCAGAGAAAATACGAATTGCTTCCAATAACCCAGGTCAGTGAAATTAATGCTATTCTTGAAGACTGGGCTTTTAATATGAAAAGATTATTCGCGAAATAGTCATAACGAATATCATTCGTGGTAAAATTTTGTCTTGGCAAAATTTTCTGATTGTCTTACTCGAGTTTGTTTGCGTAGCAATTTATCTCGTGACATTTGTCAAAAATCTCTCGCCTAACGGCTCGAGATTTTTTTAACAAATGTCACTCGATAAATTGCTACGCAACAAACGCTCGTAACAATCAAAAAATTTTGCCGACAAAATTTGACCACTTATGATATTATATATGAGAAAATTTCGAAAGTTCTAGTCAAAATTGTCAAAAATTTGCGGATAAATAAAATCGCGCCATCTACTGATGAGACACTGACAAAAGCAAAAACGTAATTTATACAAGACGTCCCAATCCGGGCTATGTGGTGGCCAGGGAATGTCTCCTCTTCGAGATATCACTTTGTTAGGGAAAAGTTGACGGACGACGGGCATAGCAGTGTTAGAGGTATGGGCAGTTGCGCCATCTTGTTGAAACCAGGTCCGGGTATTGAAACTTGGAAAATTCTGTAACTCTGGTGTAAAAAAATTCTCGATCATTGCCACATACCGCTCCGAAGTAACAGTAACCGCACGCCCATGTTCGTTCTCAAAAAAGTATGGGCCTATGATGCCATGCGCTGACATAGCCGCCCAAACTGTTACTTTAGGGCTATGTAAGGGCCTTTGATGTTTGCGACGTGGGTTTACGCTACTCCAGTAGCGACTATTTTGCCTACTGACATGGCCGTTGATGCGAAAGTGAGTCTCATCAGAAAATAACACGTTGTTACACGAAGTAAAGCGGTTCATCATTTCATTCACGAAATTAAGTCTATTGGTACGATCAGTATCTTTTAATTCCTGTACTAACTGAATTTTGTATGGCAGAAATTTATTATCATTCTTTAAAATGCGCTGGGTATATTTAATGCACTGGAACGCTTACGAATGGATTGAGTAGGATTTTCACTGACTGACTCTTGCACTACGTCGATGTTTTCTTCCATCCGTGATGTTCTTGGTCGGCCCGATCGTTGTTTATCCAACGTAGAACCAGTCTCCTCGAACTTTTGGACCCAATTCTTAATCGTTTGAAGACTAGGACAGTCATTAAACGTGTGTAAATTGCAATACTCCAAATTTACGACGCGCAATGGTAGCCGGATCATTGTTGCGATAAAACTCACGCACACAAAATGCACGGTCCGCTCCTGTGAAACGCTCCATGGCGACTGAATCAGTATTGCCAGATAAAAATTTGTCTTAGCGGTAGAACTCTACTTACAAAAGCGGTTGATGACACTACCAATGCTGTAGTTTTAAAATTTTACGTGCAGCGTGCAGGAAGTGTAAAATTTAAATTTAAGGGATTAATTCTAATGATCGGTTATGTTTTAACTACATACAGAAATGTGATGAAAGTTTTTCTTAATTAAAATTTAATTAAATAGCCAACACAAATATTAATTATAATTTCTGTGATAATAATGGTTTCCATTTCTCAATCCAAAGTAGTGCAGGAAGTTAGATTTTGATTTTTTTTTCAAAAAAGGTCAACCTTAAAAGATGTGTCACTATTACCGAAACCGACTGCAACGCTTTTGAATAATATAATTTCTTTAATGCCATTGGGATACAGAGGAAATGGAGATGTTTGTTTTAATTAAGCAAAAAAAGTGTTTACTTAGTTTATTTAAAAATCTACAAAATTAAAGTAGTTTCAACAACAAAAAAACCAGTATTTTATAATGGTGGTGGCCCCAAATTTTAAATTACTATAATTATAACAAAAAATTATTTTTACTATTCAAAACTCAAAGCATGACTATGATTTTTTATAATAGCGTTCGTTTTTAATAAGTACATTAAATCGTCATACTTTTTCTTACTTATTGGAATTGTTCGATCATAGGCTTTGTTTAACTGAAAGCCAGATAAGGAAGAAAGTGACGTTCTTGTACGCTTTTCCTTTAATTTTACGCTTTTAAATTCAGTATCATTAAAAGAAATTTTAAGTGCTTCTTTTCTACTCTGAAGATTGAAACTTCGCTACATTTGTTTTCTCTCATGGCATGTGGGTTCAAATTGAAAGTTTTTTCAGCCAATTGTTTTAAATCAAAGAAATCGTCATGAGACATTTCTATAACATTGAACGGTTTACCTGTTTTTTTGGCCTTTCGTACTAAAGTCACATACTGCGATGGAGTATAAATAGGGCCAGATTTTAACGCCCGTTTGATGTTCTTTTTGATCATGGAATGCACGCAATCCCCCTCATTTTGGGTGTGACCGGTAACAAGGTATTTTTGAGTTACGGAATTTATGTTGAAGTTGGCAACAGCATAGAGGTAAGCGGCAAGAACGTACTTATTTTTTTGTTGGCCGGCGCAATTATCTGAATAAAATACAATATCAAGACTATCAGTGCTGCCAACCTCAGCCTTTTCTTTCAAATAATGCAACAGACATGTGCCAATTTCACTTGCTCCTCTTTTGAAAATGTACAGGCTAGTAGTCTCGAGAAGACAGTCTTCAAATTCGACAGTCGCAGTCTCATAATTTTTAGTGTGGTCTGGTTCAGAATTTGGTATTGCATTTAGACAAGAAGCTTTCCATTGTACTTGGCCCTCGGCTTGTCCAGTTCCTATATTTTGTAAACTAATAATTTTAATTAATAACTAAACTAAAATCACTTACTAATTATTATCTTACCGAATTCCTATCATTGATAACATTTTCTGGCCTCGGTTAGTGGCGTTAGGGGCTAAATTGCGAGCCATAAAAAAATTCTGATTACGAGCTTCTGACGTAAAACGCACTATACGGGCACTACTAGAAAAACTCACTAAAGAGCCAAGTCTATATCGGCACAACTAGGAAAAGTTACTAACACACTAAGTCTATACTGGCACAACTCAAATTGTGTCACTATTGTTGCACTAAAGTAATGAAGATACAGTGGCTCCATTCAGATGTGCCACTATTGCTCGTTCACACAGCGCCTATTGTTAACACAGTTAAAGCCAAACTGAAATTATGCCGGCATTGCCGCCACGTTTTATCGAAATTTGACAGATGCCATAACGACACATGCGCCATCTCGTGAAACCTATGCGAATCAAATTTGTGCCGGTATTGCTGCCTTATATAACGAAATATTGTACGTCTGATGGAATATTTAGTACAAAGTTTGCGATTTTTAAGTTGTGCCACTGTTGCCGCCGGTGAACGGTATATGAATAATTAAAAAGTAATTACTAGTCAATTAATGATCCATAACGATAAACTAAATGAAAATAACAAAAATCAATGCCTACTTAATCTAATAAAAATTGAAATAGCCTATAACAATGATTCTTATTATTAGAAATAATACAAGGAGGGTTGGTCTCAACACTATTTTTGTTTTGTTTTAATATGCTTTTTCTAACCATAGATAATACTTGACAATAATAAAATAATAGAAAATCATCCCTTGTCCTTTTAACAACTACCTGCTTTAAATATTTTGAAACATCTGGTGAAAGTTGTAAATTATCTTGTTACATTTGGTAAGAATATTATAAATCAATCCTTTTGTCAAAATCTGCCATAAAAGTCGAGCACTTTTAAAAGGCATTTCCACTATATCTTGTCGCAAACTGTAAATAGATAAATAAACTATACTTCGTCCAAAAATTAAGTATAAAATTTCAAATTGCAAATGATAGGTTATATGCAACTTAATAGTTCAAAAGTTTCTAACTTTTACATGTTTACTTGAAACGAAAAGAATATTTTCTTGTGGCACGCTTTTGTTTATATATTTTGGTGCCAATTTTTAAATATTAACCGTAAATTTTAATATTCTATATTTCTTTGGAGATTCTAAAGTCTTTTTTGAATTAATTTTTAATTAAATACAATAACAAAAATTCAAATTTTGGTACTTTAGGTTAGCTATAATTCTGTCATTTAAAATTTTGTACTTAATTTTTGAATGCAGTGTACAAATAAAGGAAGACATAAAAGAGTGATATACAGTAAAGCTCCGCTAATCCGAATCAATTAAAACTAACTCAAGCCGGATTACTGAATCATCCGGATTAATGGAACAATATAAAAGTCATTATGGAAGGTGCAATAAATGGTGAAACGATTAAGTACATAGTAAAAAGAATATTACATAGGTATGTTTATTAGAAAAATTAAACACGAAACCTTTTGAGTTATGAAAAATAAATTGTAAAAAAAATCGAATTTAAATTCAGAGTTAATTGAAAAAATCAGATATTTTTGTTTGGCGAATGCACCTTTGTTTGGCCTCCATTGCGTGTTGTCGTAGCATTCTGAGAATAGTCAAACTATTTAATTCAACCCCGTTTTCCTCTGCCAATTGTATACGGGTACTGAAGTTTCGAATAGCCTCTTCGTGTTTAATTTTCAGCACATCACTGGCAATGTCTTCGTCCGAGAAATTGTCGTCAGTATCTAATGGTAAATGGTCTCCATCTCCAACGGTCCATTCCGTAAGTTCTGATTCTGCAGGCTGATGATTATCAGCGTTAATTTGTTGCAACAAATTTCCAATTTCAGCAAATTCTTGCCTATCTTCATCCACTGACAACCATTTATCTTTGAGAATTGCCAATGAAATGTCATCATCTGAATCCCATTCAGTTTCTGAATTTGTTGCGACATCAACAGGATGATTGTGCTCTGAGTTACTAAATATATTACTTCGACATTTCTTTATTGAATCACAAAACAATTTCTCCCAGGAATTCGCAAGGAGAAATACGGCATCCTTCAAACTGATGTTCTTAAGAGCTCTTGATATGTCATCTTCCTCCAAAGATAAAACGTGGACCAAAAGGCTCTTTCGGTAATACATTTTTGTTAAACGTATTGCATTTTAATCCATTGGTTGGATTAGTGGGATTTCTTGCTTTTCCAATGACCATCATTTTAACTTTATGTGTACCATCGCCTTTTGTACAGGCAAGAAAGGTTACTCTCTCGCTTTCGAAGTTTTACGCCCTGGAGCAGTTGTTTCTCTGGACAGCACCAACGTCCGATCAGGCAATAGTTTCCAATATAATGCAGATTTATCTGCATTGTATATTTGCGATGGCAACAGCTCCAACTCATTCACTTTTTCCATGAATTTTTGTAGAAAAGGTTGAAGGGCCGACGAATCACTAGATAGTTTCTCTCCAACCACTTTTAACTGACGTATGCCATGTCTCTTTTTAAATCTACGAACCCATCCTCTGCTTGCAATAAATTTATTGTCGTTATAACATTTAGAGTAAATTTGAATAGCCTTTTCTCTTAAAATTTTTTTTGTGAGAGTCACATGTTTTTCTCGCCTGCGATTGAAACCATTTCCGGATATTCTGGCTTACGAAGAATTTTCCGCATTGGTGTTGAGACACAACTTGCAATGTACCTGAAAATACAAGAACGCACCATAAATAAATTACCGTTTAATGGAAAAATAGTCTTACCCCATTATTTTATTCTTATTCTTTTTAATATCGGAAATTGTGGATGTATTAACTCCATATTTCGCTGCTAGCACTTTACCACTGACACCACTATTCAATTTATGTAATATATCTTGTTTTTCGCCGAGAGTTAACGTTTTGTGTGGCCTCTTTGGAGCCATGTTGATTGAAAATGATTTGGGGATTTCCCGTTTTACGTCTTCACTCCGTGAGGGATTCCCCGTGGTATTTAAATACGGTGAAAAATATGTAACGATGTACGACATTCGATCCGGATTAAAGGATCCCGCGACCACTGTCAGTCCGGTTTGCAAGGTACATAATGTAAAATGAACGTTTTTTAATCTCGTCCGGATTACAAGGACATATAAAAAGGCTCTATGAAGAAGAAAGATAGAAATGTGATGGTGGGGGTGTAGAATGAAGGATTGAGAGAACGACAGGTGTAGAGAAAGAGAGAAATTAAATGAAAGATTTTGACACAATTTTTCTCAGACTGACTTATTATTTTGCGATATAAGGTAAATGTTTAAATCGCATATTTTCCAGAACATCAAATACCTAATATTAGTTATGTAAAACTGTCATATAGCTTACCAGTTTCACTTTCACTATTCGTTTCTTTGCTTGAATAAGCAACTAACAAGGAGACTATTTGCTGGAGATATTTCGAAGGACCAGAGATTTTTATAATAAGAATGGACTGATTGTGATCTGTAATTTCGTATTGATTTCAATATAGCTACAATCGTGACTATGTCGAACAATAATGATAATTATCGAAGAAGTGTTTAAAACAAAGCGATTTTTTACACCATGAGCACCTTATAACGGCAACATTGGTATTTTCTATTTCACATTGGGTTTGGAAAGATTGACCGAAAGCGAATTCTACAGGATTCTCAAATTCCCCCGGCTGACTTTCAATATAGCCACTTTTAAACCAAGCATAGCGTAATAAATTTTGATATCTTGGCGATGACGTCTTATTATGGACCAACGATTGTATTTTTATAATATTGTTTCGTAAATGGAGATTTGCATTATAATCCAGCAATAACACGTTGTCTGAAAAATGTCGCACATAATTTTTCCAGAAAGCCATATATATCCAGTGGCTGAATGATATTGGTGGTATTACTATACCAAAATACGGTGGCCGGTGGCCATGAGATGCGCACTAGCAAAACCTCGCATTTGGAGGGGAGATACATTTGAAACAGAATTGCTTTCTCTTTTACACTTCAACCATCCTTTTTCAACTCTGCGCATCTCTCCGGCCACCCTATAATGGTATACCTATACCTTTTGGTATGATCATAGGGACCATTTCTTTACTGCTGAATATTTCAGCTATAGTGGAATTGTATCCACTCCATGAATCTACTAATAGAACCGAGTTTTGGCCAACATCGGGGAAAAAACTTTTTCGAACCATACTTTGACATGATCTATAAGAATTGGAAACATTTTAGAGTATTTATATTTCATGATTGTTTCTAAAATGTTGAAATATTTTTAATTACTTTATGTAAGTTTTCCTGATTTTGATAAAGAAATAAAAACATTGGACGGCTTAAACAAAGATTTCTGGACTCTTGGTCCTAACTGGCCAGTTGATTCTTTTAAAACAATAAAAAGAGGCGATAATAATTTTCCATCCGCTGATATTGTGGGTTGAATGATGTAACTATGTGTCAGAGATGAAATTGATTGTACCAAGCATTCAATTGCTGCCGGGTACCGTCACGTGGGACTACTTGGGACACTTTTTACATATTTTTGACGCTCACAGATTAACAAAATTGTATTTTCAAAATTCGCTTTTGTACATCGGAAGAGGGTTTATAGGTCCTCCATGTGGACAAGTTGGTTTTTCAAAATACCCCCTGATTCACCTTTTTTTTAATTTGAAAACTGTCTCAATTTATACCACTAGTGGGGTAAATTAAGACAGTCGTTAAAATTGCAAGGAAAAGCATTTTGCACTTGCCTAGTTTAAATTGGGACATTAAAAATCGAAAAAAAAAATCTTTTTCAGCCCGGTAATGCAATAAAAATTCAGAAAAATATCTCAAAAACTGTATATTTAAGTAAGAAACAAACAAAATATAAAACTCTTCCATGAAAAACTGTAAATATGTAGGAAACACTTATTTTAAACCAAAAATATCATGGTTACAATCAAAAAAAGTAAAATTACAATTTCTGTTAAACAAAAACAATATTTTGCTTACAAACTAAAACAGGAAAATAACAATTTATAATTTAGATTATCACAACATTGGCAGGAAAAATTCGAAGACCTCTTTTCTCAGTCAGCTTTGGTAGACGGTCCCGAATTTGGTCAAATTGTATCACATTTTCGTCTTCAATTTGTGGAAACACAAATATATTTTCAGTCTCTTTTTAGCGTCTAAGCTAAGGCATCTTATTGTGTAACCGCTTTTTTTCACAGCCACGATTTGAGCAACGAATTGTTTCAAACATTCTTTCTTGCTACCTTGATTGTAACAGAATTCGACAATAATAAAATCTTCTTCTAAGTTTTCTTTGGTAAGTTTATGTTGTACCATCTCAGGTTCTTCATCGGTTTCGTATTCTTCGCTGTCCTCGTTTAACGGGCGATTGGAGCAGGAAGGTTGAGGCTCATCATCTTCATCGACTTCGTTTGCAATGTCATCCAATTCGTTTTCCGAATCAATCACATCGATCGCCTCCACGCTTTGCCTCAAACTTCTCAATGAGACAGATTGTCCGGGCTTGACATTCAACTTTTTTCTTTTCCGCACAGGCTCCTTCGGTTGAACAATATGCTTCTTAATAATTGCTTGAAATGCTTCCCTCAGCTCATCAGAGTGATCGACTCGATTGTTACCTGGAAGTTTTTTCAAGACCTCCACTCGATTGAGCTGGAATATCCCCGATGCCAGCTGTGATAAGGTGTTCTTCAGAAGAGTTGGAAATTCTGATTTTGGAAGACAGCCGCTGTGAGTTTGTTTCCATTCCATGAGAATTTTTCTCCATAAATTTTTCAACGGTGCAAAATACGCGATGTCTAACGGCTGACAAGCGTGTGTGCTGTTGGGCGGTAGGAATATGAATGTTATTCCCTGTTGTTCGCATGCTTCAATAATTCTAACAGACAGGTACGAAGCAAGATTATCTCCGATTATAGACTTCTTGCCCTCTCGATGTCGAAAATATGGGCAGACCACTTTAAAAGACCAGTCTTCGAATATTTGACCATCGAACCATCCACTTTTTGATCTGTTATACGCATAATCAGGTTCACCTCCTTCCATCCACTCCGGATATAAATTTCTTGCTTTATTACAATATAAGGCGGAAGTGTTCTGCCAGAAGCGCTTACGCAAAACATGACTGAAGTTGACGATTTCGAATTATCCATTATTTTGAGGGCTCTTTTCTTAAGCGCCATTCACATCCACTTAACGTAACATAACTTAACGTAAAAAACATGAAAAACGTCGTCTGTTAAGTAGACCGTTCACATCCACATGTAACTTAATGTTTGCTCATGCGCATTGCAAATATTAACTAGTGTCTACAGTCCATGTTTTTTTAAAAATTTACAATACGCCGACGACATATACACTATTCCAAAATTTCTTTATTATATTCAACTTCATAAGCCATTTTCAGAGTCAACAAACTGTTTTCAGCACACTATAATCAAAATTCGAAGCTAAATTGTTTTTCGTTTAAATTAAAATAAATGGTCAAACGAATTTAAACCGAACGGTCAAATTTCCAGTCATATATATTGAGTATAAACTTGGATATACATTTCTGAAATTGCTTTCAATGTTAATATATACATATTAAAATAAAATATTTAGTTATTCTTATTATTCTATAATTATTATCACATATAACTGATTTCTTACACTTTTAAATAAATGTTCATTTAGCAGTAGTGACTGTAAATTTTTTTAAAAACGTGGACTGCAGACACTATGGAGAAGCTATTTGATTGGCTCACGTAAGAAACATTAGTGAAACAGATGATAGTGCTATATCGTTTTAGAATTCATTTGATTGGCTTACTTAAGAAAATTATTATAAAGTTGAACACAAACCAACTTTACGTTACGTTAAGTTAAGTAGAACAAGTTTCAGTACGTAACTTATGAATGTGAACGCCGACATTTACCGCCATGTGGTTTAACTTTTTCTTACGTTAAGTAACGTTAAGTTATGTTACGTTAAGTGGATGTGAATGGCGCTTTATTTCGTCTAACAATAACTATAGACGCAGGGTGGGCCCATACTAGGACAATGAGAGCCGCAGTCCGGTTTTTCGTATATCATAAAGAGCCACACAATAGTAACATAGTAATACTTAAATACAGAATTCGAATTTAATTTCAAATTAATATGGTTATATATCTGATTTAAATTTTCAATGAGAGCCGTACTAGCCCAACAAAGAGCCTGCATGCGGCTCCGAGAGCCGCATTTGCCCACCGTTGCTATAGACTGTCTGAATCACAGTCATATTGGTTTCATCAAATTTAACAAATTGTCTGGGTTAATCTCCTTCCAAGCTTTGCTCTAAATGGTCGAAATATTCATTAATTCTACTTCTGTCACATCGCTTCTGTACCTCTTAATATTTTGTGAGAGTCGTTTTGATAGTTCGTTATGCCTTGCTAGAAAACTTCGCATCCAATCTTCTCCTGGTAAGTTTTTATTGAAGCGTATTGCTACAATGCCTTTCCGATCCAAATATTTTTTTACAAGTTCCCGTTTAAGGAAAAGTCTGCCATTAGCATACGCTTCTAAGGCCGTTTCTAAGGTTTCTTTTGTATAATCCCGGTACCGGCGACAACCCAGCTGTCTGCGATACCTTCGAGGCATGGTCCCAATTTACCCTACAAAAACGAGTATTTTTACTTAACCTTCCCTCCACACTTTGGAGTTTGTATTTTAGATTAGGTTAATTTCTCGATATAGTGAATGGCCTTTACTGAGGCCGTGACATTCTTTTGATATTGCGAAAATTGTCAACTTACCAAAATATTTCTGCCGGCAAAATGTACCGTTAAAACAAGGTTAAAACAAAACACCAACATTACAGGTCGCTACTTTGACGTCTTGCCAAATTAGTATGACAGTTTAAATTAGAAATTTTACAAACAGATGACGGTCTGTGTCATTTAAAGAAAATAAATACGCGATGTCCCAAGTTATCCTGGGTGTCTCAAGTAGCCCCACTTGACGGTACCTTTGCTCCTTAATGTTTTGACAGAATGAATTTCTAATTGAAATCCACTTTGATCTGAATTGAAAATATTTTTAATACCATACTGTTGAATTTTTAATTTGACATCGGAGATAAATTTATCGGCATCTGCTTTTAATGAAGTTCTTGCTTAAAAAGATTGTCGTGTTACGAATTTATTAATTTTTCGGCCTGTAAGACGATGTCTTTCTTTGAATTTTCCTACCCAGTATGGAGAAGCCTTGAAACGCATGTCTTCCGCACGTATTTATTTGTGGGCTTCTAAAGCTCACATTCGAAGGTCTATATCGTGAACAATCAGCCCTCTTTCGATAGCATAATTCAAATTACTCAAGGTAAATTCGGCTATACGTTTTAACTTTTCTCTACGCGATCCATATAAGTGAATATGCTTACACATATTAAACTTAGTGGATGAATCTACACATGAAAATACATATTCGTGAATGCCGATATTACAGTCAGTGCATTTCAACTGACATTTTTTTACAACTATTCTGTGTTTTTTTGAATAAATTAAATTTCTTGGGTTGTTTTAGTTAGATGGTATTTCCCATCCATGTTCAGACTTAACAAGCAAATTCTTATACAAATTATTTAAATTTTTATGACGAGCTCTTATTTATTTTAGTTTACTACAGATTTTACCTTTGTGGCGCGATAATAATCTGTCAAACAATCTATCTCGGACAAATCGCATGATGGCAGATATACTTTTATCTAGACGTTTCACGTTTTTACTTTTAAGATAAACATATTTGAGGCTTTTGTGAAAACGTTCTAAATGCATGTTGGTGCCCAGTTCTTTACATTATTACAATAATCTACTTCAAAATAACTAATAAACTCTGTAGAATCTGGGTCTTCCTTGTGGCTACGAAAGTTAATGAGCATCGGCTTAAAAGCATTTTCATCGGTTTCTTCCAACAGGCTTCTCAATTGCTTATAAATTTCAATCTAAAGCAGAATGGCATACATTAAATTAAATATCGAAAGATATAAGATATCCATAGTCATATTACTTGCTTGTCTTTTGCTTTTATTTTTGTAAAATTTTTCTTCCAAGCGCGAAGTACGTGTCAAGTACAAAAAAGTTTTAAAAATATGTAACTAGAAAACAGAATTGCACTTAATAGAATCTCATACCTTTTTTGTGACATGCCCATCACGTCTATCGAGGCATTATAGTAACTTTCTGCCATATCTGACATAAATACTTTCGCTGTGATGATTTTTACCTTGTTTTTAATTTTTTGAAAACATTAGCCTTAAAATATCCTTATCTGATGTGTTAGAGATCAAAAATGAGTATGGGAAGCCCTCTCTTAGATCATCTAACACTAACAGGGTTGACAGTTCGAAGTCATAATAATTCATGCCATGAGTACCATTCAGGCAGATGACATCAGACTCATACTTCATTAAAAATTCTCTTTGAGCAGTTGTCATTATACTTAAGACAAGGTCTTCCTCATTAAGCCAAGAGAAGATATTTGCGAAAGTGTAAAGAGTTTCAGTCAGTTTCTATCAGAATGTCTGCATTTGTTTGAAGTTCGGTTTGTCGAATTTTGAAAAAAATTTTCCGACTAATCTAAAATAAATATTGTTTTACAATGAAGATGCTATTTTTATAAGGATTTTCAAAATGTTTTTTTAGCGAATTTATATGAAACGTCAAGCTCAGTGCACACGAATACATAGAGAGTATTTACGAGTAATTATTAAGGCAGTTTAGACAGGTTCTCTTGACGGCAGTATCAATCAGACATCGTAATTTCAGATATTCTGGGATATGAATCAGCTGATTTCGTGATATTACCTATGATTTTAAATGTTTGGGTTGGAATCAGCTTCGAAGTCGGGC
>JAEDXX010000324.1:0-77036 GCA_021725515.1 Epicauta chinensis | reverse complement strand
AATTAAATTTAAAAAACATTAGATAGTGTAAATATGATTTAAAAATTCAACACTAAATAATTTTATGATTGTACGATATAGTAATAGAGACCAAGATATGGCTGCACTATTCAAAGTCTGTCGGCATGATAAGCCAGAAGAACGAAAAATGATTAAAGCTGCATCAATGGATGAACTTATATCGGCTGCAAAAAATAAATTAGAACTACCAAACAAAAAATACAAGGTAATGTATAGATTATTTTTTAGCAGTCATTCAATTTTGTTCTATTAAATTCCCTGTTACTAAATCTCGCTATGTTCATCCTTGATTTTACTGTATATATCTTACATACATAGTAAATAATTTAAAGCTAATATACATGTTCGTTATAAGTAATTATTTTTTTTACGTTTTTGACGTTTATATTTTCAATCAAAATATACTTTCGTAATTATTAAGAATTTATTGTAAAATATTCACGTTAAATTATATTGTTTTTTCTACTTTACTAATATCAGCATTTTTAATTTATACAGATTTATACCGAAGATTTCACTGATATAGACGAAGACGACATATTGATGGATTTAGCTAAGGGGACTAAAGGGCAACTCATACTAATATTAGTGCCAGATGAAATCCCATGGAACAACAACGCGTTACAAATAATTACTTCTGGTCCATCAACTGGTAAGAATAGCACCATGTATTATAAAAGATCTTTATCAAAAATGTTTAGGCTTCTAATTAAAGTATGTTTTTAAAACTGATAGAAATTGATTGTCTCGGATGTATATTTTACTAATTTATTTTTAAATTCATTTGTATATTGAATAATTAACATGTTTTATAATAAATTTATAATGAATTTAAATTACACGTAAAATAAAAATGTATACTTGATATTTCTATAATATTAATGATAGAAAAATTTAGAAAAAATCATAAAACTAAAAAATGATATTCTCCTTTGGTTAACGATTTTTTTTAACATAAAAGCTATAGCAAAAACAATTAAGTTTTTGTTTAACTTAGTTGTATTTTCAGATCAATTAATTACGAATACTCAGATCTAGTCATTTATTTATTGGTAACACAAAAACATTATTGTTTCTAGATTTTGTAATATGATCAGTTTTAAAAATAAACTGTATTTATTAAATTTATCCAAATTCATAAATATATGTATATAATGAAATAGTTTTATTTTTAACAGCTAATGAATCAAGTTCACAAAGCTTACAACCACTTTCGACAGACAAAGTCGTTATTTCATCAAGTTCATCATCATCGTTGTTGTGTCAAAGTGATAACTTATCTGAAATTTTTCAAAAATTTTCGATTAACGTACAATCTGCTTTAAAGAATGGCAAAACTCTAGAACCTAAAGAAAGAAAATCGTTGGTCCATACTGTAAGTGGATACATGATTTATAATTTGAAAAATACATCTCGTAAAACTGCGGAAAATATCAGTAAGCAGATCATAAATACGTATACAAAGTCATTTTCCTCTAAAATTGGAGATAAAAACATTGATGGTGCCAAGGAAGCTCTCAGACAAACAATTTATTATGCTGTCAATTATGAAAAAGGACAAGTATCTCACGGTTTATATGAATCTGATGATGAATCTACGGGCAAACCTAATGCTCAAGATGAGTATGGATGTGTATCATACTTGCCCATTTTACCGCCATCTGAAACTCAAGACTCTCAAGAAGAAAAGAGATTAAAACTCATCGAGCATTTCAAATCTTCAAATGATAGAACAAATGATGAAATTTTGACACTTATATGTGAAAGTTATTTCTTACAACGAAGACACATTCATAATTCTAAAGATTTAATAAAAATTTTCAATCAATGGCCGCATTTTCATCATTATAAAATTGCGATTAAGCACGCAGATTTACTTTTAGGTAAAAAAAGTCGTCAAATTTGGAAAGAATCCATTAATACGTTTGCAAAACCAATAAACTGTTGGTCAAAAAATACAGAAATTTTTCGAGAAATGAAATCTAAAAAAAAGTAGAAAGAAAAGTACCAACCCAGATGGAGAGGAAAAATATGTTCGTGGAATTTTGAAGAGCGCAAAAGCTCATGGTGATGTAGTAAAAAATGACGAACCATATCAAAATATTATATTTGGATTCATTATTAGATTCATGAAAGAGGATGAAAACTATCTTTACGTCTTCATTGATGTAAGTTAATAGCACAATACTTATAACTTTGAATATAAAATGAGCAAAACTCGAATATTTTCTAATTTTTTTTAAATCTTATCCATAGGAAGATGTAGATGACGATCAATTGGTTAATTATGTGCCTGTGAGTAACCCAATGTTGATTATTAGTGGTAAATAAATTTTTTTTATTACTGTTAACTATAAAGTATATTTATCTCCAAACGCCACAAAAGTGACAGATTTTGTGTCGCAAATGACAAGGTAAAAATAGCATTTTGTGTGCCTAGGCGCTTTTTTCTTCTTTTATAAGCTTATAGGTAGACAAAATGACAAAATCTGTCACTGGCGTTTAATTTTTTTCGTTGTTTGAATTTTGTTTTTTGCATCGCCTTGGAAACAGTACTGCCAAGATATTGTGATAAGTTAAAATTTTAATTTTTAAAAACTTTTCAATATAAAAAAATGTTAAATTAAGACGTTTGAAGATAAACTAGTATATGTCATTCTGTGCAAAACTGTTCTTATGTGCTTCAGTTGACATGTCTGCCTCACTAGCGTTTCGCAGACAACAGTCAGCTTCAGCGCACAAAGTTCCAGTTTTTAGCCTAATACATAATCAACTATTATTTTTTATAATTTTCAAACATTGATATCAAATATTTATTATTTAAACGAATGAATTTTATTTTTTAATTTGTTCAGTAAATTTTCTTCATTTGAAAATAACAAAATCTAGAACTATCGGTAACTCAAACAGAAAGTGAACTTATAAATTGAAAAAATTCCAGTCTATGGGTATTGCAATAATGAATATTTTTACAATTTTACATAAATAATATAATTTTTTGGTATTTTAACTGTTTACAAAATGTAAAAGAATATTTCTATCAAAATCATATTATTTTATCAATATTTTATTATTTCTGTAGGACCAAATTTGTATACTTCTGGAAACACTTATAGAGTAATAATTGAGAAAAAAATCATAATTCATGTTGAATCATTCCTCGATGGACTATTAACAACTTTTCTTAGTTATTACATCTTTGGTTTTGTGTATCCGAAGGAAATTGAAGGGACGTTGGAAGCAATCCAACGGTGAGTATTCAAAAATCATGTACATTTCAATTATTTCTAAAGAAAAGGCAAATATCTCTAAAATTACTCTCTATTTGTTTTATTTCCTATAAAATAATCTTGAAAAATCAAAATAACTAATCGAATACACTTTTCAATTTGTATGGTATGTTTAGAAAAATATTTTTAATCTTAAAATCAATATTTTATTCTAATTCCAAAGGTGAAATTTAAATAAACTATCGTCATTATTCTAAATTGATTAGTAATACTAATTATTACTAATTATTATTGGAAATATTTTTATGAAAGTTCGCGTTAAAAGGATGTAAAGTTTATTGAAATCAGTTCATTACGGAAAAAATTAGAATTTAAACTTTTCGCTATTATAAATTATATTTTTAGGGTGAGTTGAATGCCCTCAGGTGTCCTGTCAAATTAGTGAGAGTTAGACCACAGCCTCAACACTTCGCTTATGAGGCGTGTGTTAAGTCTGCCACTAACAGAGGGTTGCTAAATGTGACAACGATGTTAGGAGAGTGGGGACAGCCACCCTTAGCTTCCCTTTTTCTGAAAAATATTGGGAACACAGTCGATCACCAACCAGTTTATCGACAAGACTCAATCATTGAATAAAAAATTATTGTAAACACTGTTAACAATTGCAGTAATCAAATAAATCATAAGTAACAGTAACGCATTGCGTTAATGATTTCAAATAATAACCATCATCAAACATTTGGTCCTTCGAGCCGGATCTCGATAGATATCGAGTGAGGCACAGTTTAATTCTGGTTAAGAATCAACAATCACGATTATCAACATCATCATCACATCACAATCAACGGCGTCAGTTACAATCCAGAGTCCAGGAGAATTCCGGCGTCGAGCAAAGTAACCACATCATCATTAACCATAAGGTAGGAGATTCGTTTTTTCCTTTATCAGCAATTCCTTGGCTCAATCGTTTCAATTCGTGTATTTTTCCTCATACGACAACAATTAATTATTAAGTCAAAACAATGGCAGAGAATGACTTGGACCCACTTCAAAGGCCAGATGCACAAGTATCAAAAAATGTAGATAAGCTCAAATTAAAGCGCAGCATTTGCAAAAGACGCCTAACTCTTTTATCAAAAATATTCTCAAACAATGAAGGGGGGAATCTCCCTCTGGTCGAATTAAGACTCAAAAAATCGTTAGCAGAATCCATTTTTGAAGAATTTTCGAACATTCAAAACGAAATCGAAGTTGCTGATGAAAACGAGTTTGAATATCGCGAAAATTTCGAAATTCAGTATTTTTCCTTTATGACGAAGGCAATCGAACTGGAGGAATCGAGGGAACGGAGCACAAATTCAACAGGATTAGATAATAGTTCATCAAATCTCACTTATAATCAAATTCATGTTAAATTACCAACAATTAACCTTCCGGAGTTTAAAGGTTGCTTTAGTGAATGGCAATCATTCTTTGATACGTTCAGTTCGCTAATTCATAATAATGAGGCTCTATCCAACACCCAAAGATTTCATTACCTGAAATCATGCTTGAAGGGTGATGCCTTACGCGCGATAGATTCAATCCCGGTGTCAGGGAATAATTACGTAACGGCATTCGATATTTTAGAGAAACGATACAATAATAAAAGATTAATTGTACAGGAGCATGTTAACTATATTTTAAATACACCCCAAATTCAAAGGGCAAATCACGCTTCTCTCAGACCACTAATCGACACGGTAAACAATAATTTAAAGGCGCTGGAAGTGCTCAACCAACCGATAGGTCAATGGGATGCTCTTCTCGTTTCTATAATAATCGCGAAATTAGACTATTCTACTAGTAGGGATTGGCAGGAAAAATTAAACGCCGAAGTACCGACGGTATTACAATTAATTGAATTTTTAGAGGCGCGTTGTCAATTTTTGAGTTCGCTAATCGCAAGCAACACCAACAAAATTCATTCGATCAAGGCTCCTCAAATTAAGCACAAAACCCAAAGTGCAAGCCATTTAACGATCAAAAAACCATCTTGCTTAATGTGCAAGCAAGAAGGTCATTACTTGTACCAATGTAACGAATTTTTAAAATTAAGGACGGCTGATCGAATAAAACAGGCGACACGGCTAAATGTCTGTAAAAATTGTCTGCGACACTCGCATGTGACAAATGATTGTAAATCAACGTTTAGATGTCGCGAATGTAGCGCGAAACATAATACGTTACTACACAAACTAGAAGAGCAAACAGAAACAATTAATCCAAACAATGAAGTAGCGACCACTAGTGCGCATTGTTTTAATAGCAGGTATCAGGTATTGCTCTCAACGGCGATTGTTCGAATACGAGATGAGCGGGGCCGTTACCACGACGCTCGAGCGCTGTTAGATCCCGGGTGGCAATCCAATTTCATTGACAAGGCATTATGCGATAAACTAAAGGTAAATACTAGGCAAGTCCGACATCAAATCTCAGGTATTAACCAAATCATCAGCAATGTTTCCTCATACGCCAATATCAATTTGAAATCGAATTACAACAATTTCAAATTAAATTTGAGCTGCCTAGTCATTGATAAAATTACAAACGACTTGCCACAGGAAACAATAAATTTGAATTCGCATAAAATACCAGATGGTATTCAATTGGCCGATCCACATTTCTACAAATCTGGGAAAATAGACCTGTTAATAGGGGCCGAATATTTTTGGGATCTTTTATGTGTCGGTCAAGTTCAAACCCAACCGTCTAAATTGCATTTTCAAAAAACCCACTTGGGCTGGATTGCGGGTGGTAAATTTGATGGTAAACACGTGCCGAGCAACAAGGTCCAATGTAATATATCGACAACCAGTAATAAAATAGACCTGCAACAACAATTACAAAGGTTCTGGGAACTCGAGAATACGGACACCTCGATACAAAAACACAGTCTGCAAGAGAAAGTTTGCGAACAGCGGTTTCAAAATAAATGTCGCCGGGAGAGTGACGGTCGGTTTATTGTTCCTTTGTTAGTTAAAGACGAAATTGTCAGGGTAGGCAATTCAAAAGATATTGCCGAAAAAAGGTTTTATAATTTGGAAAGGAAATTGGGCCATAACCCAGGCTTAAAGGAACAATACGTTCGTTTTATGAAAGAATATGCCATTTTAGGACATATGGAATTAGTTCCAATTTCCGAAATTAATAAATCAGACTTTCAGTCATTTTATTTGCCTCACCACGCGGTTCTAAAGGAATCCAGCATATCAACAAAACTCCGGGTAGTATTTGATGCATCCGCCAAAAGCAGTAATGGCTTAAGCCTAAATGATAATCTATATGCCGGACCTACGATTCAAGATGATTTATTCTCAATTTTAATACGATTTCGAAAACATTCATACGTGTTTACCGCAGATATCAGTAAAATGTACCGGCAGATAAAAATTGACCCAAATCATGCTGATTATCAGAGAATACTTTGGCGCGAGAGTCCCGACGATCACTTAAAGGTTTATCGGTTGACCACGGTTACGTACGGAACAACGTGTGCACCGTTTTTAGCGGTTAGATGCCTGCATCAATTAGCGTGGGAAAACCAAGGCGACTCACTCGCGAGTTCTAGTATAATTCGCGACTTCTACATGGATGACATCTTGACTGGATGCCCATCTGTAGAAGAAGCTAAACAACTGCTGAACAGCGTGAGACAAATTTTACAACAAGGCGGGTTTCAATTATGTAAAATGACAGCAAATCATGTAGACATCTTACCGACTGATAACCAATCCTACGAGGTACCATTAATTAATTTTGACAAAAACGGCTTTACTAAAACATTAGGTATAACTTGGAATTGTAAAAACGATCAATTCAAATACGAAATTAAGGTGCCTACTCAATCAAAAATAACAAAAAGATCCATTTTATCACTAACGGCGAAAATATTCGATCCGCTGGGCCTACTCGCACCAGTAATCATAATTAGCAAATTAATCATTCAGAAGTTGTGGTCAATCAATTGCGGCTGGGATGAGTCCGTTCCTGTAGAAATATACACGCGTTGGACAAACCTTTTAATCGACTTACAAAATATAAATACATTGGAAATTCCAAGAAAGATTCTGATAGATTCCTCCTGTTACATCGAATTGCACGGGTTTTGTGATGCCTCCGAGAAGGCTTATGGGGCAGTCATCTATCTTAAATCAATAAATGCAGAAAATCAAATCCAAATTAGTTTATTATGCGCCAAATCGCGAGTAGCGCCACTAAAAAGAACGACTCTACCCCGATTAGAATTATGTGGGGCATTATTGCTGGCGAATTTAGCGTACAAGATCATTAAGGCGTTAGACATAAGAATTGATAAAAAACATTATTGGTCAGATTCAAAAATAGTACTAGCATGGTTGGCTTCAGATGCTAGCCGATGGAAAACGTTTGTATCAAATCGAGTCTCAGAGATTCAAGAGTTAACTGCTGTTGAGGACTGGCGTCATATACCAGGCATCTCGAACCCCGCGGATTTAGTTAGTCGAGGGGTATTGCCATCTCAATTAGTTAATTCCGATCTGTGGTGGCGTGGTCCCGCTTGTTTAATGGATCCATTTTTTAATGTAGATACAGATCAACAAATGGAAACTAAAACGACGGATTTAGAAAAACGCAAAGTCGTATTATTAAATGTAACCGCAGAACCGGAGTATTTTACGCGATTTTCAAATTTTTCTAAATTAGAGCGTACAACTGCCTATATGTTACGATTCATAACCAATTGCCGTAATTTAGACAAGGTCAGGGGACCATTGCTCGTAACGGAAATCCACGATGCAACCAAAACAATAATTAAGATGATACAAGCAAGTAACTTTAATAAAGAACTTCATGAATTGAAGACCAATAACCACGTTAGTAAACAAAGTAAACTAATCAGTTTAGGTCCTTTTCTAGACCATGATAACATTATCAGAGTTGGTGGAAGATTAAGGAACGCAAATTCCCTCAATTATAATCAGAAATTCCCTATTATATTACCGAGAAGTCATCACGTTACTCAGCTTATCATTCGGAAGTATCATGTCAAACACTTACATGCGGGTCCTCAGGCAACATTGACAGCCATACGCCAGCAGTATTGGCTACTCTCGGGTCGTAGTTCAGTGCGACGCGAAATTAATAATTGTATCACGTGCTTTAAGGTAAACCCCAAATCATATGAACAAAAAATGGGGAATTTACCAGCACTGCGTATGGAACCAGCCAGACCTTTTTTGAGGTCAGGCGTCGATTATTGTGGTCCAATTAACGTAAGGGACGGTCGCGGGCGCGGCAAGAGAACGGTTAAGGCTTATATCGCGTTGTTTATATGCCTCGTCACAAAGGCCGTACACATTGAGCTAGTGAGCGACTTGACTACAGACTCGTTTTTAAACGCACTTCGTCGATTTATGTCACGCAGAGGCAATGTTAGCCAAATTTTATCTGACAATGCAACTAATTTTATAGGCGCTAAGAATCGTCTAAATGAATTGACAGAATTCTTCAAAAATAAGGAGTTTTCCGACAAGGTTATAATCCCGCTAGCTAGTGAGAGAATCCAATGGTCGTTTATACCGCCAAGATCGCCTAATTTTGGGGGGATTTATGAGGCTAATATCAAATCAGTCAAATATCATTTAAGGAGAATTACGGAAAATGCCTTGTTGTCGTATGAGGAGATGTATACGGTATTGACTCGCATCGAAGCCTGTCTGAACTCCAGACCATTGACACCGTTATCCTGTGACCCACACGACTTCCTTGCTCTAACACCAGGACATTTCCTAATTGGAGAATCTCTAACTGCACCACTGGAGCCTGACTTACAACATTTACCGATGAATCGACTGAACCGATGGCAACTAATTGAAAAGTTGCGACAAGACTTTTGGCGACGCTGGCATCGCGAATATTTAACATCCCTTCAGGGTCGCTCAAAATGGCGGATGGAAGCAACAACGTCTCTGCAGCCAGGCACCATGGTTATCTTGATGGAGGACAATCTACCTCCCCTGCAGTGGGCGTTGGGACGCGTGGAAGCATTGCATCCCGGGAACGACGGTTTAACACGTGTAGTGACAGTGAGAACCAGCAAAGGACTGTTTAAACGGAGTGTTAGAAAACTATGTGTGCTTCCATTAGAGGAACAATAATTAAACTAGTTAATCAATCAATTTAGGCCATTTTAGATTGTAAG
Source organism: Epicauta chinensis (assembly GCA_021725515.1). Classification (NCBI taxonomy): domain Eukaryota; kingdom Metazoa; phylum Arthropoda; class Insecta; order Coleoptera; family Meloidae; genus Epicauta; species Epicauta chinensis. The sequence goes on along the minus strand of JAEDXX010000324.1, from coordinate 67,562 downwards.
ATAGATGTAATAGTATTAAGTCATGTTCATTTGTTGAAGCCTAAGGGCATTCAAGGGCGGCGGTATGTTAAGTCTGCCACTAACAGAGGGTTGCTAAATGTGACAACGATGTTAGGAGAGTGGGGACAGCCACCCTTAGCTTCCCTTTTTCTGAAAAATATTGGGAACACAGTCGATCACCAACCAGTTTATCGACAAGACTCAATCATTGAATAAAAAATTATTGTAAACACTGTTAACAATTGCAGTAATCAAATAAATCATAAGTAACAGTAACGCATTGCGTTAATGATTTCAAATAATAACCATCATCAAACAGCGTGCAATTGCAAGCTGAATAATTCTGAACTTAAATGATAAAAGTACTACAATAAAACTGACACATTTGATTTTCCCCATAAACTATTACAGTAAATAATGAAGTACTTATTCTTCAAATTTATTTTGAAAATAAAGTTTTTTTTTCCTTTTTTTTCAGGTTGTTCTTGAAAATTTGCCCCCCGAAAGGAACAAAACGCGGTGGTAGGAGAAAAGCCACAAACATCCATCCCAAAGTTTCAAAAATGATCAAAGAACTTGGGAATTTTATGGAACAAGAATGATGGGTGCAATTAAAATAGCTAACATTTTAAATATTTAACACTTCTCATATTTTATATGTTGTTACTTATATATACTTGTTACTTATTTTATTCATTTGTGTTCTCAATATATTTGAACTTTAATTTTTTTTTTCACAGAAAGTAAAATTGTTTTAGTTTGTAAATTATTATTTCGATGTAGACTGGGCATATTAAATAGAGTGAAGAGATCAATGATAAGACTAATTAACATTATTAATATTATTACTATGTTGGAAAAAAATTCAAGAAACTATTTATTATTTTCATTATTCTTGATCTTAAAACATTTAAAATATTTTATTTTAATTTTAAGAATTTGCTATTCTAACGTATACGTCAGAATAGTAAATTCTTAAAATAATCTCTATAGAGATTATAAATTATTATATTACCCTTATGAGGAAAGAAGACTTCATTTATGCCAAACAATTTTTTGTTTTTTTTTGTTTGTTTTTATATTAATAAATAATTCACTTTTGATTTCCATCGTTATAATCCTTACCCGATAAAATATTAACTGTATTTTAATGTTACAATAAAATATTGTTAAATTGATACATGCATTAATTTATTTGTTTTGTCATATTAAAATCAAACGTATATCTACTTATTAATGTATCCTAAAAAATTGTTGATAGGAATCCAGTCATCATGCCACACTTATGCTTATGGTAGTAGTTGGGTTGTAAAATTCCAATACGTTGTTGTACAATTAATAATTTTATTTCATTTGATTTGTTTGGTAAAATTCCAATTATTGTGTAGCAATATTATGAAACAATTTTTTACTAAATGTTTGTAATATTGCAACAAATAGTTTGTAATTTTTCTAAACTAAATTGGTATTAGTTGAGTTGTAAAATTTCAATACGTTGTTGCAGAATTACTAAATTTATTTAGTAAAATTCCAACTATCGAATTGTAATATTGTTAAACAATTTTTTACTAAATGTTAGTAATATTGCAACAGAAAGTTTGTAATTTTTCTAAACTAAATTGGTATAAGTTATTTAGTATAATTACAATGAATTTTTGTAAAATTACTAGATTTATTTGATATATTTGGCTTAGTAAAATTACGAATAATGTATAGTAATATTACTAAACATAGTTCTAGTAAATGATTAGTAATTTTTCTACTGATGATTTGTAATAATTTGAAACTGAGTTGTGATAAGTTGTGTAGTAAAATTACAAGACTGAGTTCCAGAATTTCAAAAATGTGGTGCGTAAAAACTTCCTACACAAATTTAGTAAAATTACTACAGAAATTTTTAACAGTGTACCATTTAGAATAACAGATGAGGTAATTCAGGCAATTGCAGACTTGAAAAAAGCGATAACTTCAGATAATTTAGTAATTTTTCCGGACTTTAATAAACCCTTTTTATTATCAACGGATGCAAGTGGTACTTGTGTCGCAGCTATTTTGAGTCAGGAACGTGATGGATATGAAAGACCGATCGCGTTCGCCAGTCGGAAGCTGAATAAAGCAGAACGAAATTACTCAATTACAGAATTAGAATGTTTGGCGGTAATATTTGGTGTTAAATATTTTAAATATTATTTATATGGTAGAAAATTTACAATTGTGACTGACCATACACCATTGAAATGGCTGTTATCACTGAAAGAAGCAACCTCTAGATTAGCTAGGTGGACTTCAGTATTGTCTGAATTTCATTTTGAAATAGTTCATAGACAGGCTAGGAAACATGGCAATGTGGATGCGCTTAGTAGAGCATACGACTATAATATTTCAACCCTTAAAGAGTTAATACTTAATAAAACTTTTGATAAAACTAATATCCAGGAAATCGATAATAAAGAAGTGCCGAATGGTTTCATTTTGATAAAATTTGTTAGGGACAGCCCCATAGAATCGAAAAAAAATACAAAAACATATTCAATAGAGTACGAAAATGAAATGACACATATTTTTGAAGGAAAATCTGAAGGAACAAGTTGTTATCTTATTATGTATAATGAGTCATTTTTCAATAAGCCACTCGAAATGTTATTGGAATTAATTATTAAACTTCGTGATATTTGTTTAAAAAACCAGTATTTTAAAGTATTTTTCCAAAATATAGAACAATCGGGTGTTAATTAAGAAACGTTTATTAATGTTATTAGTTGTATTTTCCAAGATTCTCTAATGGAAATTAAAATTTATAAACATGATAATAACTCGGTTAGTGAAGACGATGATAATTTCGATTGGTTTTGCCAAAATTTCGATAACGAATCATTAGTAGTTAACAATAATGTTGAAATTAAGGAAGGAGATTTATTTAATGTTCCAATAAAATTTGCTTTGGTGCATTGTGTATCCAGGGACTTGGAAATGAGTAAAGGAATTGCGGAAAATTTTAAAGCCAAGTTTGGAAGAGTACGGGAATTACGAAATCAAAATAAAAAGGTGGGAGAAGTTGCTTATATCTCTGATAATAAACGAAATATATATTATTTAATAACTAAAGAAAGGTATAATGATAAACCAAACTATGAAACTATCTATAATGGTGAAAAGTATTTAGCAATGCCTAAAATCGCTTGCGGATTAGATAAATTAAAATGGAATATTGTTTATTCAATGATTAGGTATATTGGAATTGAGTAAAATAACTTATGATCGGAAAAGTAAAGAACGGAATTTCCAAATAGGCGATTTGGTGTATTTATATAATTCAGCGGGTAAATTAAATGTTTCGAAGAAATTATTAAAACCGTGGAACTGACCATATGAAATCATTGAACGAAAAGGGCCGGTGACGTATAAAATAGTGGACTGTAAAACAAACAACAATCAAATTGTTCATATAAATCGATTAAAATTATTTCCGACCGATGGGTTCGATAAGGATAATTTAGATATGTCACCTACTGACCAGCTTGATGTGGTTGTGGATACTCACAATTACGACGATGATTTCGAAGTTTTAGAAACTGACGAGCAAACTTCCGATAAATCGGGTGAGTTACGTGAACATACATTGGAACTGTTGTCGTATTTAGTTAATCCTATCCCAAAAGACCAAAATGCGCGAGAAAACGTTCCGAATTTAAATATCCCGGAGTTCACTCCACGAAGGTCAACGCGACAACGCAGAGCTCCTGATCGCTATAGTCCATAAATTTGTCATTACTTCCCTGTTTGAGGTCGGGGTAGAATAGCCTCATGGTATTCTCTGCCTGTCGTAAGAAGCGACTAAAAGAGTAATACTCTCTTCCTTCTTAAAATCCAATCCAATTATATACATTAATTGCTCTGGTATCTTGTGAATCGCCCATATCCCGATTCCAATCACTTTTTTTTCGGATTTTTAGTACCGAAATAGATTATTTTCTTTTGAGATCTTTCCAATTATCTTTACATATTATTTTTTCATGTTACATCCCTTACGTTTCCTTGACGTTTAAAGTCAAATAATTTTTGAAAAAAAAATTATATAACTACAATCACGGTCGTACAAAATACAATCCAATTATACATATTAACTGGTCTGGTACAATGTGAATCGCCCTTATCCCGATTCCAATCACCTTTTGCTTCGTTTTTTTTTTGAAATAGATTGGTTCATCTTTTTTATTGACGTACCGTTAAGTCGGTTGTATATTAATGACAATTTAAAATGTTTATGAAAAAAAAACCTTTAAATGTTCATGATGTTCTAATGAACTTGGTTATTTTAGGTCTAAGAAAGAGAATGATTGTAATATTGAAAATTCCGCTATGGATTATTGTAATGGAAGTTGCTGTTGCTCTGATTGCCTATGACTGCGAAGGACCTGGCTCGAATTCAACCGTAATCTCCCTAAATAATGTGGCATCATGTCCATTTCAAGAATCTGCATATAGTGGGGTACATAAACAAGTACAAGTGTTACAAGATGAATACGATGGAATATTAGTTCGTACTTGCCTAGTCACGATTATTAGGCAGATGTTTTACTGTGGAATGCACAGCCATATCTCAGCCGTATCCGATGGTTTCGCTGAATACATCGAACCACTGGGCAAAGAAAAGTGTTATTTGACGCATGAGAAAAGATTACTGCAATTATATGTTAAGAACATTGGCAAGCTTGGTATTATTACAACTACTACAGCGGCTTTAACTTTATTTGGTCATGTGGGCCAAGACGGTACTTGTAATAGTACTACCTACAGTGAAGAACAAAAGACTTGGTATGATGTAGTAGTCCAAGCAACAGTAAAATTGAACTCTACGAGTAACTGGCTCAAGTTCAGCTAGATAACAACGAACTTCACCTTCGTAATGGTATTACGTGTCCTTTTTCCAAAGAATATTGTATGGATTTAAGTTAAATTCCTCGACGTTTATGTCTCCTATTACCCATACAATCCAGAATTGTGGTGAAGATATAGATTGTAATCCTTTAAATCCTCCCTTATATGAAATTGTTGGCGAATGGATTGGGTTAGCTCCGAAACCGATGGTTGGAAGACAACCTGAAATCTTGCAAGTGGATAGTGAATTTAAGTTGAATTTTTCTTCAATGGAAGCTCTTGGTAGTGAAGGTTTATATACTCAGGACTAAATTGAAAGAAGCTATAAGAGTATAATCTTTGGTTATGAAAGACAAGCGGTAAGCAACATCATCGCTCGCAAAATTTCTGGTGCAATCACGGATGAACAAGGTCTCGATACATTGAAGATCTTCGATACAGAACAATTGGAAACTTTAGCAAAATCAACGATGAAACGAATATGGGGATGGTTCACCGATATTGGAATGTTTACTAGTGGACTTATTGGTGTTTACACTATCTTTAGATTAATTAAATATGTAGCTACGGTAGTTTTAAATGGCTGGCAGTTGTATAAATAGTTTGGTTGTGGTTTTAAAATTTATGCTATGTGGATAATATATAAAAATTATACGAGTGTACCTCCAAACCAGATGGAAGCAACAGAAAATCTACAAGTTGTTGTTGAAAATCTACCTCCTCCAGAGTCAACTGTGAAATATTCAACTGTGCTACATTGGACTGAAGGTCTTCTCCGCAGTGTAGTGCATCTTGATTGGCAATAGTGAACTAATGAATTGATATTGTGTAAAATTGTAAGGCAAAGTCAAGTAACCCATATGTTCTTGTATTTTATAATCATTTTAGGGCTTACTTTACTTTTCTTCTTTATCTTAACTTTTAGTTTTAGTCGATGAAAGGAATGAGTATTAGTATGATAATACTCATTCTTTTTAAAAGGAGGGGGTGATGTAGTAAACCACCTCATGATACGCCCAGGGTGGTTTCTTTCCAAATCTGAATCATAAGGGATAACGTCCGATAAACCAAATAAACGATAAATTAAGTACTTGATAGGAAAAAAATATGATTTCAATACGCCCATGGTGGTCTCTTTAAAATCTGACTCACAAGAGATAACGTTTGATAGACTAAATAAATGATAAATTAAGTACTTGATTAAAAAAATATATGATTTAAAAATTTCTAGAAGATTCTTCTCGCACCGTGAGAAAGACTCGAAAATGACTAATTTTGACGTCATTTTAATAAAACTATAAAAGGGGATAGGATAGATTAATTGAGAGAGTCGTAGAAGTTGGGGCAGTCAAAGAAGTCGTGGTAGTCGCACCAGTGGTAGTAGTTGGGGTAATCATAGTGATCATATAGAGGGAATCGGTAGTTGAAAATTGTAGCTGGGTTTAAAATCAAAGTTGAGATTGGACGAGCGGAAGTGCAAAGAACCAACCAAGGACTTAAGATAAGTCAAAATTTAACATTCTTTTTTTTTTAGTTTTTCGTAAATTTTGTTTAGATAAATCTAATTGTTAGACTATAGATTTAATAAGTAATATTTTCCTTGTATAATCCTTTTTGTTCTATCATCGCGTATTGTTTTCTTTATTGGTTTCTAGTATTTAAGTTTTATCATTACTAAATAAAATTAATTAAAGTCTAATTTATAAAAGTTAATTTTTTTTTGATCTTCATTTTTTTTACTCATTAAAGGGTGACTGTGCCCTTGAAAATATCACAGTCTGGTGGCAGCGAGCAAAAATTGTTGCTACCTGTGCTGGAAGGACAAACCCGCGCTTAACAAAGATGTCAATTAGAAAATATTAATCCACGCAATCCTACTTATTTTCGACAAGTAGAGGACATATATTTGGGAGCCGCATTTGAATCGACTCTTAATTGCTCTCAATGAAAGGTCCATAAAACCTACAGAAACGCAGCTTCGTGTGATAAGAATTAATTGCCTAAATTTCTATGTGACATTATGTTCTGAAATAAGAATCAAAATAGATTTCAAAAATCAAGTCCTAAATGATCTTGCAAATGTGTTAGACTTAACTAAACTTTTTAGAGGCGACAAACCTTCAATAGTCAGACTGCTAAAAAGTTTGCCAAATGTCTTAAAAACGGACGACGAACTGGAAAGTTTAAATCTGGAGTGGCGACTGTTGACTGAGTTTAAAACTGACGAGCAATTTTCACATATAGAGGATTTAATTATATTCTTAAACAAACAAGAAATGGTTTAGGCCAAGCACCATTTTCCACATTGGATACTTTTCTACAAAACCTAATTACACTGCCACATGGAAGGGCTTGTACTGCACGAGTTTTTTCAGCTTTAACAATAATAAAAAACAAATATCGTAATAATTTAAATGTCTCTAGGTACTGTAGAAAATGTATTATTTGTCACAGATTTAATTGGTAACAATAAATGCCATCAATGGAAACCCAGTGAAGAGTTAATTAACTTTAAGGCAAAATAAAGGAGCTTGTACGCTATAGAGCATATTTTCTTTTATAAATTGTATTCCTATTCTAATAGTGTTTTTGTTTTATTGTGTATTATTGACTGTTTTTTTTCGTTCTATAATTGCACTTTTTGTCTAATAGCTTATGATTTTTTTAAGAATTATTGTTGAGTTTATAATTTTATTTGATGCAATGATTATTTTTTTATTTAGAGTGAAATAAAAACTGCAAAATCCTTAAAATTTGTATTTAATTTGAAATTCCCGCTTTCCAGTACTTTTTTTATAAATTGAGTATATTTTGCTTAGGAATTTCAGTACGTTTTGAAAGAGTTCGCGGAACCGCTGGCAGGTGAATGTCCCACTATTACGGTGACAACAATATTTATTTCTCTCTCTAATCTGAGGTGCTTTGTTCATGCTGTGCATGCTTGGAAATTTTCTGTATTTCGCTGCATGCGCAATTTTTTCTTCAATTTACAAAACAAGTAAGTAATATGAAAAAATACTTATTGAAAATAAATTTAGAATAAATCAACTCTATTTAAGATACTGTAGCTGTTTTCTTAAAGATGTAATCTTGCATATCTACTCAGCGGTTATAATTATTACAATAAATTAATAAATTTATTAGAAGGTTAGATTATCATTAAAAACTAAGCCTTAAGTAAATTACTCTTATTGATTATAAACTAAAAATACAAATTTGAAAATGGGTCCAAAACCCAAGGTATCTGTCGAGGATGCAGTTAATGCTTTAAAAATGCATATCAAATATTTCATTCCACCTGAAAAACCAAAATGGTCTTCAGAATGTTGGAAATTGATATCTAATGAGCTTGATAATAAATGGAATGAAAATGCTGTCCGAACACATGTCAATGATAATCGAAGAAAGATTTTAACCACTGCTTTGAAAGAATGTGGATATTTTACAAACGAAGAAAATATCGACTCAAATATCTGCAACGAAGTTGGAAATGAAAACATTTATAGTAGTACTAGTGAAGAAGATGATGTTGATTATGACCCAGATTATTTCAATAATGATTCTTATTTTTATAAAGGTGATCAAATTGAAGAGTTTGATGTTGAAATTAAGCGAGAATTGTGGAACATTATGATAGAACCAAGTATCGATGACGATAAACATCAATATTTCAAACTAAAAAGCGGAGTTTGGACTCATATTGTGGCATACGACTGTTGGGAACAATATCGTCTAAAATGTGCGTTTATCTTCAAAAAGGGTGTAATACGTGTAAACGGAAATAATTATCTCAGTATGCAAACTTGCAAAAGCAAAAAATGCGGAAACCGTTTGTTTGGTTTCGTTCAAAATGATCCTGGTGATAATGGCCCTGTGTTTATCAAAATAAAATGCCGTGCCACTCGAGATGATGGAAATCATGAAAACATTAAAAGACCTATTCAAAGCGAAAGAAGAAAAGCGATAGGTAAACAATTAAAAGACCTTGGTGTTCATGGATGTCGTTGACAAGCAGCAGTTCAATTATTACGACCTGGAGAAACTGGATGTCCTTTTCTGCCTGAACCTAATGTTCTTCATCAAGCAAAGAAGCAATTTATTGATGGTGAACAAGGTGTAAAACCTGTTGATCGAAAAGATTTGTTTGATACTATCGACCGTCTCAATGATAATCCGATTTATCAAAGCTCAATTGTAATGGTTAGTAAAACACCGTTTTTTGTATTTTATGTAACTCCATCGCAAATGCATTGTTATAAAAAATACCGCCGTATTCACAAAAAACTATCTTGTATCGATGCGACTATTTGTATCGATGCAGTTGGAGGTATAGTCCGGAAAATTGTTACTGGTACTGTTGAAAAAAGTTCATACATATTTCTTTACGAAATTGTAATAAACTTCGATAAAACATCACAATCTGTGTATCAGATGTTATCTTTAGTTCATGACGCTGATGTTATAACTGTATGGCTACAACGATGGATTCGATTAGGTGCAAAACCTTCTCATGAAGCTGTTTCAGATGGTGCTCGTGCTCAATTAAATGCTATGTCAGCTGCATTCAATAACATGTCTTTAAAAAATTATATTGCGTGTTTTGAAAATTTAAAAAGCAACGGTAAGAAGACAGATATTGTAACCTATATTAGGTTAGATGTTGCTCATTTCGTACATACAATACCGGCTGGGAGTGTTGTAAATCTGCCCTGCATCTACCAGTAAAAAAATTTTACACATATTGTATATGTTTACTAATTAATTGTACCACTTTAGAAAGCTTTGAACATATTTTGCTGTTGATTTTAATTGTTTGCAGTGTTCCTTATGATGACAGTATTATTGATGTAAACGGCGAAATGATAACACCTAACAGCGCTAGATCAAAGTTAGAAGATTTAATTTCACATCGACAAATCAAAAAAGTTTTCTTAGATATAACTGATGAAACCAATAAGATTCAATTTGATCCTGAAAAAAATGAACATCAAAATATTTTATTCAATACTGAAAGTGAGTCACCATCTGTATCAACCTGGACAGCCAAGATATTAAAAATGCTGGAAAATTCAATATATGAAGCAAATGAATTACAAGGCTTTTTTTACCACTTGTAGAGGTGGTGATGGAGTTCCCGTGGTGGACCAATATCTGTATTCCACATTCTAACTTAAGAGCAACATCAAGTTATGTCGAGGAAGATTTTAAAAATTTGAAGCTTACTTTAAAAAAACAGTTTCTTTGCCAACAGATGTGTGTACATTTTTAAAAGTTCATCTCGATTATCTTATGCGAGGAGTGGTTTTACTTAGAGCGAAGATTACCAAATTCTCAGCTCATAATCTAAACAATACCGAAAAAAGTCATTCTGAAGTTTTTGATTGTAGCTTAAACGAAATACGGGAAGAAACAACCAAAACAAATGCAAACATTTATGATTGTAATTTAACTAAAGAAACCGAGAAAAAAAACAAATAATCCCGTCGAAAATTGGATGGGAAAAGCGAAAGATAACAAGTTAAATAAATTTGATTGGATGAAAACAAAACAGTATGATCTCACTGTTTTTTGATTGGGAAAAATACCGTTGAAGTCAAACAGTGGCTTGATAAGCATTATGGGGACTTTGCACCAGGCAAATCAAGTATCATTGACTGCTTTGCTGAATTGCAATGGGGTCGTAAAAGCACTGATATTGCTGAATGCTCTGATCGCCCAAAATCGGTAGTTATTCCGGAAAACATGAAAAAGGTCCACAAAATAGTTTTAAAAGACCGTAAAATGAAGTTGCGTGAGATAGCTGACAACCTGAAGATATCAGAAAGTAGTGTCTTTACAATACAGCATGCGTAAGCTGCTTTCGACGTGGGTGCCGCGTTTACTCACACCGGACCAGAAGCAACAACGCGTCGTAGATTCAGAGCACTGTTTGGAGCTGTTCAAGCGAAATAAAAATAAAAATTTCTTGCGTGGATATGTGACAGTTGATGAAACATAAATCCACCACTACACGCCTGAATAAAAAAAAGCGTCACCTGAATGAAGAGCAGTCGGTGAAACTTGTCCAAAGCGACTAAAAATTCAAAAGTCGGCTGGCAAGATTATCCATTCGTATTTTAGGATGCGTATGGAATTCTGTACATCGACTATTTTGAGAAAGGCAAAACTATCAATAGTGAATATTACATGGCATTATTGGATCGATTGAGTGCAGAAATCAAGAAAAAACGGCTCCACATGCAAAAGAAAACAGTACTGTTTCACCAGGACAATGCCCCGTGTCACAAGTCGACGAGAACAATGGTTAAATTGGATGAATTACTCTTTGAATGGCTTCCCCACCCAGCGTACTCTCCAGATTTGGGCTCCAGTGACTACTGGCTTTTTCCAGACATGAAAAAGATGCTTCAGGGAAAGAAATTTGGCTCAAATGAAGTAGTGATTGCCGAAACTGAGGCTTATTTTGAGAACAAAGACAAATCGTTTTACATAAAGGGCATAGAAAAGTTAGAAGAGCGCTGGAATGAATGCATCACTCTTGAAGGAGAGTATGTTGATGAATAAAGTGGAATTTCTAAAAAGAAGACTGTTTTTCTTAGTTAGACCGGAGACTTATTGAGTGATGTCTTATGTATGTCTATTGCTTTGAAATTTATAGAAATACACGAAGGTGCGATGTATGGGTACAAGACACAGCACATATGGGATGACGTGACAGGCGATTATTAATGTAAACCAGATAAATGTTTCTTTTCATCAATTTAAACTGAGTACTAATAAAGAAGATTCTAGTAAATCTAGTGATAGTGAATACGAAGATGATAATGAAACGTAAAAGGCAAATTCAACATTTACCTGCAGTAATAACAGCTGATCAATTAATTGAGATACTAGAAGTTAAAGAAAAGGAAAAAACCGATAAAGAAGAAAAAACACTTAAGATAATTGAAAGAGAAGAAAAATCGAGAAAAAGAAGAAAGTGCAGCAAGAAAAATTAGGGGAAAACTAAAAACAATTTGCTACCAAAATATCTGTGAATTAAAAAAAAAAATTGCAAATATGTCTAGAACTCTGATATTTATAAGAAATTTATTGTATTTTATCAAATATACAAAACATAAACTAATATACCTAATGATTATTAAAAGTTAATAAAAATCTCCACCAGAAAATGTGCACACCATATGACTATAAGTGGAACAATCAATGGCTAAAAATATATCTTCTACGGCTGCTACCAGTGATATAGGTATTCATAGACAATTTTTTTTCTACATAAGATTTGTTTAACTGATTTCTTGTTATATTGATCAACTATGAAATTGTTTCGAGCAGAAAAATAGCTAATTCTTATTTATTTTCACCTCCTGAGTGCACAAATTGCCAATTACTTCTTGCTTTTAAGATACTGTAACATATCATTTTTTCTTGATAAAACAAAACGTTCTACAGCTCTTTGGAGGTTATAACCCTATTACTGTTGCATTGGCTTTGTGTTTCATATGTTTCTATTATTTTGTTTTCAGAATTTATTGTTTTGGAGCGATTTTAAAGTGTAAAATTTTGTAAAAAAATCCCACGAAATTGTTTAGTGGATAATTTTATTATATTTGTGGTGAAATAACTTTTTGGTCGGAGAAATACAATCTGACATCCATTGTTAAGACTGCCTATCAACATTATTTTGGTGTGAAGATGAGAGACCAAGGCTATTCTCGACATGGGTCCCCAACTATATACTGTAACAATTGTTCAGTTACTTTAACAAAATGGGTGAAAAATAAAAAACGATGTATGGTTTGGCGGGAGCCCACAAACCATATAAACGACTGCTATTTCTGCTTGACTCTACATATAAGGTCTAGATTGTCAATGAAGAAAACAGGAACAGTTCAATACCCGAAAATTCCTTCTACTATTCGACCTGCATATTCAGATAATTTACCAATACCTAATCCACCCCACAATTATGAACTTGAAGTAGAAAATGAAGATAACGGTAAAGAACTGAACAAGCCTTGCATATCCCACGACCCTGATTTTGAACCAACAGATGATAAACCGCACAAACTGTGTCAAGCGGAATTGAATGATCTCATTCGAGACCTTGATTTGTCAAAGGATAAGGCAGAATTTCTAAGGTCGAGACTACATAATAGAATCTTCTCCAATATGATGTCAGGGTATCACAGTACGTCAGAGCGATCCTCTTTTGAGAAAAAAGCAATCTTGTTGTATGCGGCGACAACGTTAATGGCTTGATGAAATGTAAAGTAATACATCTTAGCTCGTAAGCTGTATTACTTCACAGCGGTAACCGTCTTCCTTCTATTCCTGTTGCCCATGCAGTTCACCTGAAGGAAACTTATGCAAACATAAAAGCCATCCTTGATTCACTGAAATATGATGAACACACGTGGAAAATCAGTAGCGATCACTATACTCTTTGGAAGGCAACTGGGGTGCACTAAATACTGCTGCTTTTAATGTATGTGGAGAAGTAGGGATATTAAATCACATTACAATCAAGCAAATTTCCTGCAAGAAATCTTAAACGTAATGAAAAAAATGTTCTTGTCCATCCTCTCGTGGATCCAAAAGACATTTTTCTGCTACCGCTACATATAAAACTCGATTTGAGCCTTTAGATATTTTAAATACAAATTTCCTACATTAAGTGAGGCAAAAATTAAAGGTGTTCTATTGTCCATAAATTCCGTAACCTATAAAAGGTCCTGCAAATGACCGAGCATTGGAGGGAAAAGAAACGGTATTGGGATGCCTCCAAGGGAGTTATTCGTGGTCTTTTCGCGAACAAAAGAAATGATAACTATGTTCAGCTGGTGACAATACTTCTACGAATGTCAAGTTGAATGCAAGATGCCACTTAAAATCCATTTTCTCCACTCCCATCTAGACTTTTTTGCCTCCTAGTAGTGGAGCTGTCAGTGATCGAAATCAGTGAGTCACGATTTGCAGTTCTCTATTGTGTCGTCGAAATTGTTTGCAATTTTTTAAACAAATTATGACTGGAAATGACAATCCTTATTATATGTGAATTTTAACAGGGGGCCTCAATAGGCAGAAAAAATCAACCGTTACCAAAGTCAAATTTACCCAAAAAGAATCACATTGTGCATATGGTGGAACATTAAAGGAATAATTCATTCTTAATTATTACCAACTAATCAAACCATCACAGGTGAAGTTTACTGATGCCCAAATAAATGAGGAAACTGGAAATCCAGAGGTAATTATGGACTACAATGCTACAAAACGGGCGTCGACACAGTAGGTAAATTGTGCGAGACCTATAACTGTGCTAGAGGAATTAATCATTGGCCGACGATTATTCTTTACAGTCTTATGAATGTTGCGGGGATAAACTCTTATATAATATATGGACTCAAAATGTCGACATAAAAACCAACCGCAGGAAGTTTCTGGAGATGTTTCCATATGATCTTATTATGTCCTATCTAAAAAAACGCGCATTAGTTTCAAGAACACTGAGAAAGAGGATATTAGAAATATGCAAAATGATCCTGAACCTTCATCTTCTGGTAACCATTAAGTTACCAGAAGCCCGTTGTTCATTTTGCTCTTCAAATCGCAAACACGATCTAGAAATGTTACAATAAATATTGAAAATTATAGAAATTATAAATAAAGCAGTAAATTTTTTTCTTATTGATTTATAGATCTTCAAGGAAGTCATATTGTGACGACGCTATTATTGTAAATTTGCAATGCCATGATTGTGTCGCAGCAGAAGGCGGGTGCTAACACCCGGTAGGTTTTTTAATGTCCCGTCACCGGAGAAGTGAAGAACCTTCACGGACATCAGTGGAGTGCTACTGGAAAAAGGCCACTCTTCAAGGTTGGCAGTACCATTAAATTTATAACTGTGAAAGAACTAGCATCGGCGAAACCATCCACTTCTTCATCACCTTTTATAATAGTGATGAATCAGTAATGAATCAATTTTTCGAGGAAGCATTGAAAAGAGAACCATTAAATTGTGACTGGTTGAAGTACCAATCAAATTTATGTGCGACTAACATCGAGCAATTTTCGTTGCATCAATTTGTCATTTGGTACGAAGAAAAAAGTTGCGAAATATTTTTGAATAGAATGTATCCCCTTTTCACAAAAAACGTCCTGACAGACATTGAAAAGAAAACGCGACCACAATACGAAAGCAGATTGTGGCATGAATTGAGAAAGCATAATAGGTAAATCGATGTAAAACTATAGATGGTGTGTTGGCATCTCAGATTATGGATGGCAAAATACCAGATACACCTGCACTAGAACGTCGTAGGCTTTTAGAAGCTGATGTTCGAAAAGTGGTTGAAAATAAAATTGAGAGAAGTAGTAGGAGCTGCGGACTCCTATCAAGCCATAAATATCCCATGATGGGAGGTTCACCAGATGGTAGTTCCAAAGACTGTATAATAGAAATAAAGTGCCTTGCTAGCAAAGACGCGTACAAGTATTAGGTCAAGGACGGAAATATCGAAAAAAAATATTACACGCAAATACAATTTCAAATGTATTTGTCCGAAAGGCATATTTGTTTTTTTTGCATAGCAGACAGTCAGTTTGAAAAAAAAATCAGAACGTAGATATAATGAAAGTTACAATTGGTAGCGAATATGTTGATTCTTTGTTAGAGTGTATTGTTCCGTTTTGGAAATATCAGAGTTAGTGTAGTTAGTGTAGTTTTTTGCAAACCTTTTTATTGTTTTATTTATTTTTTATTTGCCAACTTGTTTTTGTTCTATGAAATAATATACACATTAGTGCTTCAACCAAGTTTTGTAATTTTTAATGATATTATTTAATGATACTGCCTTGTAGATTTCGTAAGGCACACGCTATTGTGACAGTATCATCTAGTACACGAAGTAAATTTTGATTTAATACTGAATGCGGCTTCAGCATAGGAAACTCTCGTCTACGGATTATCACTATTGCAACATGTACTCGCAAACTTGCAAGCTGTTTTGTTTCGGCACATTCTTCTTTACTCAATTTTGTTCCACCTCTTACACTCATCAAATAAAATCCTTTTTAGTGGTCAATTAAAAATTATAGAGAAAATCAATCCTTATATTAATTTACAACAGTGGAACCAGTTTCGGGCGTTAGTTTTCTTCATCTTACCTAAATAGGGTTAATAGAACAAAACGAATGAATTTTGCAAAGACATACAAAAGCATGGACATTTCATTTTGAAATAAAGTGCTGTTCACAGACAAAAGCAAATGTAATTTGTTTAGGTCGGACGAGCAGCCATATGTTTGGCGAAAGCCCAACAAAGAATTAAAAGAAAAAAACCTAAAAGCTACTTTCAAGAATGGTGGCGGTTCAGTTCCCGTTTGGGGTTGTATGTCGGCATCCGGATCTGCATCATAGATGGTATAGGTGATATAATGGACCATACTATGTATCTGTCCATTTTGAAGCAAAATTTGGTGTCAAGTGTTGAAAAATTGGGGATAAAGGACACATTTCAGTTTGACCAAGACAATGACGCCACTTATAAGGCTCATGCTGTACGAATGTGGCTTCTCATAATTGTCCGCGTGTTCTGGAAACACCAGTCCCCAGACGTAAATGTTATACAGCATTTATGGGCGCATTTGGAGAATCAACTTAAAAAGTGTTCCATTTCGAATAAAAATGATCTCATAAAAGCGATTAAAGACCAACTGAAAGTGTACCGAAAACAATCCCATACACAAGCCAGAAGAAATCAAACGAAGACCTCGATCCTAATTTGAAAAAAGAAACTATAAATCTAATTTATATGTATAGACATATACATAAGTTATAAAGTTTAAACAAATTTCTTCTTTTGTTTCCAATATTACTTTTTAGTTTTTCATTTTTTTTTTATTTCGCAGTTAATCAGAGTTTCTTTAATTTTATCATTAATTATTTAAAAGTTTCTTTATAACTTTTTTAGAAAAAGCCGTCAATTTAAAGTCATTATTAAGTGAATTGAAAACCCGGCATTTATATGAGTACGGACGGTGCAGTTTGGCAAAACTGTTAAAAAATTTAGGCTTCACCTATAAAAGAGACGACAACAGACCTTTTTTTATGGAAAAGCCTGAAATAAGGATAAAAAGGCGCACATTTTTAGGAAGATTCTGAGTGACCGTCGTACCGTTCACACCGTAGTTTGGGTTGAGTTCAAAAATCAATAATTTTCAAGGAAAATATTGCAGAAACATCAATTAAAAATATGTGTAGTGTTTAATTAAGACAATCTACGTCGTTTTGTGTTTAATTTATATTGAAAATTTCGAGATTTTTCGATTTTTCCTTGCCTTAGTAAAAAACACGTGTTTACAAAATTCGTCAGTTAATATCTCAACAACCAGTCCAGCGATAAGGCTCAAATTCTCTAAGCATAGTCTCCTTGTGACCAAGTGCATTTTGTGCAAAAATCATCGTTATCGCTTCTGCGGTTTCTACGCAATCGTACTATCAGTGTTATCAGTCAACTTACGCAATTCTGGTCGGACGGACTTCAAAGTGCCACCAAACGAAAGCTTATGTCTTAATGTATGTGCCCACAAAATTTCATCTAAAACGATTACTAAATACGCGAGTTATAATCTTATCAGTTTTCACTGATAAGTTTGTTTACATATACTGAGTGTTTCCTGGAACTTAATATACTGTGTGAACCAAGAAATTATCCGTTTTTCGTGGATTTTTCGATGGAAATGGATTAAAGAACAACATCTATGTATTTCCAGTGAATTTTTCGTCCAAAATTGCCATCCACTTTCGGAGGATTGACGAGTACATTGAGAATTATCGAGGATATCAAAAATAAAAATATCTTCAAAATTATACCCAGTTACACCTGATCTGCATTGATTGGGCCGGTTGTAGCTATTTTTTCGCCTACATATTCGCTGACTGCAATATTATATCTCGAATTGGTACGTTTCCATCGTGGGCTGTAGAGGCCACAGGGGCCTCTGCATTCCACCACCCGCGTCAACCGCGTCGCGCTTTCATATTATGCGGTCACTATATTGATATATTGAAGATAGTCTTTCATTTGTCTTCCTCATTTAACTGTGTTGTCGTCCTTATAGTATTTCCTATTTCTCTGTTATTCGTACTTGTCTATATCTTCTGCTTTTGCTCTGGTTGTCACAATTTTATTTCTTCTGCGACGTCTGTTCTCTTTTATGTCTGAATTCTATGCAAAATTCGCTGGCGGGCGGGCGTGCTTTCGTACTGGCATAGACCATTCCCTAGTGTTATAACTTTTGAACTGCTGGTGCGATAAGGGTTTATTATAACTTATCCAATTGTGTTTTTTGTCAGGAGTGCACTCGTGTTTACCAATTTTTTGTCGGTTGAAGATTGCGTCCTCTACGGCGTTTCTTTCAGAGAAGGTGTGGCCCACAAAAACCTAAGGAACTCGTCCGATAAGGGTTTTATCTGCGTCGATCAACTTAGCGCAGTAAATTACGCAAGTGGTTTGATTTGTATGGTTTGCTCCCGTAATGCCGACTAATTGTTGTGTATGCCGTGGAGGTGTAACACCGACTACTCCATTTCTAAAATGTTCTACTTGTGCCAGATTCTTCCATCTCAAATGCCTTGCTTTGCAGGAAAGTGACATGTCTGTTGTGGTACCTAATAAATCTACATGGCTTTGTCTCAAATGTAACGCTGGTAGTACTTCAACATCTGCAATTGAGTCCATCATAAAGCAACAATTTGATATATTAAAGGCTGAAATACTTCAACAGATTAGTGTCCAATTCACAGCTATTAGCGACAGGGTCAACAGTCTGGAGCGTGATGTTGAAATAATCCAGCGAGATTTAAATGAATTTAAAAATTCCACTAATTTTACTACCAATGCGGATTGCTGTCTTGACGATATCGTTGGTGAACTGGAAGAGCGTAGGCAAAGATCCAATAATGTAATGCTGTTCAATATACCTGAATCCATGGCGATTAAATCTGAAGACAGAGCTACCGAGGACTTAGGACGTGTAACGAATATATTGTCTCCACTTGGTGCATTTCCTCGCCCTAAAAAGGTTACGAGAGTGGGCTTTCGTCGTGGTGATACTGCTCGACCGATTAGAATTACATATAATAGTGAAGAGGAAGCGAAGCAGGTTATCAGATCCAATAAAAATAACCCGAATAGACCTCACCATTTCAGACCTGATTTAACAGTTTGGCAGAGAGACAAAGTTAGGGAGATTAAGTCTGAGTTGAATACCCGGATTACTAATGGTGAGACTGATCTAGTTCTAAAATATAAAAATAATATTCCTACAATTGTAAAAAAATCACCGACACGTCCTTTAAACTAAATAGTGTCCCCAATTGCAACACTCGATGCACCTTCACCGCTGTTTACCAAAACACTCGGAGTATACGAAATAAAGCAAGCAGTTTTTACAACTCGGTCTCAGCCGTGAACTACGACATAATAGCAATAACCGAAACTTGGTTATCTGAGGATATCTTGAATTCGGAATATTTTCCTAACACATATAATATTTATCGTAAAGATAGAAGCTTTGATAGTTTGGGCGTGAGCAGGGGGGGAGGTGTTTTAGTTGCTATAAATAATAGACTGAGAGTTGTCAGGGTGGTAAATCTATCTGAGATTAATAACAATGTGCCTGCTGTTGATATAATTGGGATCCAGGTATCACAAATTAATGTAAAGATTAATATATTCGTCTTGTACATACCACCTGATATTTCCTATTCTGAGATTGAGCTTTTTTTCGAGTTGTTGAGTAGTATGACACTATACAGCGAGAGAGTTATATTTATGGGAGATTTTAATATTCCCTCATATAACACCCTTGACAGGTTTGATAATTTTTCGCGAGCATTGAATAACTTTGCATCTTTTCAGAATTTACTTCAGCATAACAATATCTTAAACTCTAGCGGACGAATGCTCGACCTGATATTTTCTAATTTTTCCTGTTCTGTGCTCGGTGGTGATCCGCTTGTTGATGAGGATCTACATCATCCTGCATTACTGGTTGAGATCTGCATAGTTAATGCGCCCGCTGCTCGGTTTCCGCTCAAATCGAGTAATGAGAGTTTCAACTTTAAAAAGGCTAATTATCCAGCACTGTACCGCCTGCTTGAGGGGAAGGATTGGTCGGGGTTGGAGTCTGTGGATGATGTGGATGAGGCATGTTCGGTGTTTTACGATGGCATCAATAATATTTTCAATAAAACTGTGCCTAGAATTGGAGTTAGGGGATTGGGTGGTCGCTATCCACCTTGGTTTACCGATGACATTATTCGCTCGTTGAGGTGCAAACTTGCTCTATTTAATAAATACAAAAAATCCAGAACAACATGTGATCATAATTTGTTTAAGACGCAGCGAACTTTGTGTAAGAGTCTGATTGCTGAGGCATTTAAAAGGCATATTTCGAAAATCGAAAATTCCATAATCGATGAACCCAAAAATTTTTGGACTTTCATACAATCTAAAAAGAGTCAACCACGTATACCCTCAACAATGTTTATCGATGATAAAGAACTATCTTCTCCTCAGGCAATTGTGGAGGGGTTCGCTGAACATTTCAAAAGTGTTTATGCCACATCGGGACCAAACTACAATGCTTTGTCCACGGACTCGTATCACTCTGACCACTCAACGAATGTCTTCGTCAATTCTATAACTGAGGACGAGATTTTTAGGGCTCTCAGACGATCAAAAAACAGGTTCACCACTGGACCTGATGGAGTGCCTTCTTTCATCTTGAGGGATTGTGCGTCCATATTTGTCAGACCTCTGTTTCATATATTTAAACTCATCCTGCAGCATTCTCAATTTCCTGCACTTTGGAAAAGATCCTGCATAGTCC
Source organism: Epicauta chinensis (assembly GCA_021725515.1). NCBI lineage: Eukaryota > Metazoa > Arthropoda > Insecta > Coleoptera > Meloidae > Epicauta > Epicauta chinensis. The sequence goes on along the minus strand of JAEDXX010000324.1, from coordinate 46,785 downwards.
CGGTGCACAAAAAGGGCGACATCACAAATGTTAGGAATTACAGGCCGATATCGTTGTTGAGCAATTTCAGCAAGATTTTTGAGTCTATATTGTACTCTCACATTTATAACTCCGTGAAACACTTAATAACACCATTTCAGCACGGTTTTATGGAGCGCAGATCGACCATAACCAATCTATCTTGCTTTAAGCAGTATGTCTCTGGAGTACTTGATCGTCGAGGGCAGGTGGACGTGCTGTACACCGATTTTTGTAAGGCATTTGATAGGATGGACATTTGCATACTTGTTGATAAACTGGGTGAGTTGGGTTTTCATCAGTCTTTGACCGGTTTGTTACTGTCTTACCTGACACGGCGCCAAAATTTTGTGAAGTATCGTAATTTTAGGTCCAGTGCTTTCTGCTCGACTTCCGGTGTGCCCCAGGGGTCTAATCTCGGTCCACTGTTATTCCTTCTATTTATAAACGATATAGTTAATACAATCAATACTGAAAAGTTATTGTTTGCGGATGATTTTAAAATCTATCACGAAATTTGTTCACTCTCTGACTGTAGCATTTTACAGGCAAATATTGATGCTTTATTGTGACTTATTCTAGAAAAAATAGTCCTCTAATACATTCTTATTGTGTTGAGTATGTTGAATTAAAGAGATCTGACACAGTAAGGGACCTGGGCATTGTATTTGACAACAAGCTCAATTTCACCAGACATATTGATGACATTCTGAGTAAAGCGTATTGTACATATGGTTTTATCTATAGAAATTGTAGAGAATTTGCTAACCCTGATGCTTTAAGGATTTTGTACTACACCCTAATGAGAACTAGGCTGGAATATGGATCTGTAATTTGGTATCCTACATGCGATATACACATTCAAAATTTGGAGAAGCTGCAGAGAAAATTTATGAAATTTCTAAGCTACACAATCGACGGTGAATATCCGCCCCGTGGCTGCAATCACGACGCGCTGTTGGCAAGGTTTAACGTCAAATCTCTGCAGACTCGTCGTAAGATGGCGAATATCAAATTCCTTTATAACCTACTAAACGGCAAAGCTGATTGTTCCTGGTTGCTGTCGGAAATCAACTTTTTGGTACCACGTATTTGTTCCAGGCAGCGGGAGACATTCTATGTAGCACACAGCAGAACAAACGTGCTCTATACCTCACCAATTTCGTTGATATGCAATGAATTCAATAAAATTTCGAACATGTGCGACATTTTCGCCGACAGCTTAAAATACATAATGGATTCGATCGTTGAGTAGATTCAAAACATCGGGCAGAAGACTTGTACATTTTTTCTTTAATTTCTTAGTTAGTTATATCATTAGCTTTCTAATCGTTTGTGTCTTTGATTATTCAAATGTTTAAATGTTTCATTCTCTAATTAGCTAATTCTTCAACTATTAACTAAATATTATACTAACAATTATTTGTTTTAAATCTTAAATATTGCATTAATAGTATGTATGTCAAAGTTCTCATCTATCATGTACATTTCCTGTAATTGGGGACACCCGTTGGAAATAAAGATTATTATTATTACTATTAAAAAATATATTGAAAATTTAGACGTTCTCAAACGCCCTGTTGTTGTCCTTGATGAAACATGGGTGTTTGTCAACGGGACCGTCCGAAAGTCGTGACAATATGAAGACTTAAGATCTGCCAAGAGGAGTAGTGGTATGGTATATTCGGCACAAGTAAGCTCGAATATATTTTTCAATGGTTGATTTGTAGCACGATTTATTGTTATCAATGCTGGCAGCAAAGAAGGATGGATTCCTAATGTGGGGAAAACATTTAGATCCAAAAAAGGCCCCACAACAGACTACCACTCACTAATGAATGCCGAAAATGGATGCGAAAGCTGGTGGTGACACTGGAGGAACCATCCTTGGTTGTCATGGGTAATGCCAGCTACCATTCTAGAATGAAAAATCTACCTCCCACTAATGCGCGGAAAAAACGCATTCAAAAAGGTAATTCAAAACATGTCATAATAAAAAACTTAACTACAGTAAGAAATGAAAAAAACATATTCGAATTTCACGTATCGAGAACATTCTTTTGGTGGTAGTTGCTTTGATGTACGGATAATTATAAGACACATGGGTTATATTTTCCACATTTCCCGATTAGCTAAAAACTTTGTGGGGTCCTGGGTCCTTCTTATATCGTCTGATGTACACGTTCTTGGGACTTTTATTTCTCTTAGTTGGCGACTAATGGGAGATCCGCAGCTGACCATAGATAGAAAAAACACCCTGTATATATATATATATATATATATAAAACATTTGAACATTTGTGTGATAAAGAAGAAGTATATTTACACAAGAATAAGAGGAGTGAGAGAACTGTGTGTTGCCACTACTGAAGAGATGTGCAAACGGTGGTAGCTTAAGAAGGAGGGGTTTTAGTGGGTATGGGGGCTCCTTGAGAGTCCTCGAGTCCCACACTCCCCCGGACGGATAGAACCATACCGAGGGGGGGGGAGGTGCGTAATAGCGTTTCCCCTCCACCAAAAAAAAGGTCATACTACTTGGGGGGCAAAGGGCTGTGATGCGCCATACAAGAGTCCCAGTTCATCGTGTTCTGGACTCTCTAGCCTCTCACAGTCAATACCTATCCTCACTTTCACATGGTGTATCCCTGTTATCTTGGGTTCAAGTCCGAGATCGGGTACCCAACCCCGGTGGAGGACGGACTAAACGAAGTAACGAGGAAGGTAAAATGGTATTAGATACGGTTTGGCTCTTGGCTTATGCTACGGATGGCATATGAGAAAGATAGGAAACGACACGGCGATGGATACGGATTACGAGAACCCAGGTGGACAAGGGGACCATCTGGTGTACAAATCCCCCTCCCGGTGGCATAACCATGAATTTAGTAGTGGTTCGGTGAGGAGTATGTTGTTACACCCCATAGACTGACGGAAGCCTAAAAACGCAAAAACTTTATGGATAGTTTGAATAGAATAGCCTCGGAAACAGTGGCACCAGGTGTCGGCCGATCGCTCCTTAATGACGAAACTTGCGATCATTGGACAGTATCCCCGGCTACGGAAAATGAAGTTAGCAATATTCCGAATCCCTTCGAGAGAAGGTTTTCTTTGCATCGCACAACACCAAGGAGATTAGTGCATGAAATGGCGAATGAGAAGAAGTCACCTAAAAACAAAGCAATGAGAGCCAAAATGCAGAAGCTAAAAGCCCTGGTAGACTCGATGAACATAAAATTAGAAAAGAGCAAAAAGGGAACGGATGAAATCAAGACGGAGAACTGCGGGGTGTAAGTCACGACACAAGAAAGAGCGGCAACGGTAATAAAGTGCGATATGTCCACGCAAAGAGAGAGCTGTGTTCGATTTGGATGCTTTCACGCTTTTTCGCGCTTTGACATCTGTCAATTTCCGTGCTACGATTTCTAACAATTTGATGACGTCAGACACTACGTCATCAACAACGCTCACAGCCGCTTTTTTTTCGAGGTAATGCAGCAAAAGCGTATGGGCGCCATCTACGCCATTCTTAGTCCAACTAGCGTCGGATAAACATGTCGGGCACTCTACCAACAGTTGTTGTACAGCTTCAAGATGCTGAGACAAATAAAATTTATAGCGTCCAGCTAACTGAGTAGGAAGCTGCAAGAATTAAGAATGGTAAGTTAACCTGAATGTATTTATTTCTTCTCATTTAGTTATTGTCTTGAGAACTAGTAGATAAAGGAAGTCTACTTTTAACTTTAATTTTGTTTATTTTTACTTAATTATTTTTCCATTCTTTTTATGAATAGATAAGGAGTTTGCTCCATGGAAATAATGGTCAGGATATATGCTATGGTCCTTATCTTTCTGGAATAATCAAAATTTTGTTTTTTAGAACCACTTGTGAACGAGATACCGCTACCGGGGTATTCCAAAGACACTGAAGAAAGTAATTATCAGTTCATTATTAATACTATTTATTTAATTCTTAAGTTGTAGGTTATAAATGGTCACATGAGGCCATTCTGTTATTGTTAGAAGAATGAACGAAAAATGAGAAAAAAATGTATTCGGGCAAAACGTCCCAAAGAAATGTGTGGCAAACTATTGCCACAATACTCAATGAAAAGGGGTACAATGTAAAGTGGGAGCAATGCGTTAGCAAATTGGCTGGCCTTAAAAGAACGTTTAAGTCAATTAAGGACCACAATGCCAAGTCCGGCAACAGTCCCAGAGCATGGCCCTATTATTCTGTAAGTTGCTGCTTGTAGTTATTTATTACGTACTGACATGTGCATTTTTTTAACAGATTATGGATGAACTCACGGGGAACCGGCCGTCGGTAACCCCACTGGCCACTTTGTCGACCACTGACGATCTCCTGTTATACGAGGCAGTGTTAAGCGAAGTAAGTAAAGGTGATTATATGCATTGACTTACGTTGTACATATTCCTTGTTTCATATAGAACAAACTTCAACAACGGAGGATCTCCTAAAACAACATTTAGATGCCTCCGAGCGGAGACATCAGGAGAATATGGAAATAAAAAAAATATATATTAGATTCCATTGATAAATTGATAGCCATGATAAAAAAAGAATGAATATTGTTATTATAAATGATAATAAATCTTTCATATATTAAAAAATGCCGCTGTGTTTCTTGAACAACCATATATTAATTATGTTTCGTTTAGTTATCACATGTTAAATACGCTTAATGTAATTGCAACCTCGGTTGTGACTGTGATGAGTTGTGCAATTATTTTTGTTTACATGTTGTGAACAGGGAACAGTCAACAGAGCCAACTTAAGTATAGATAGATCGAATTAAATTAAGTTCGTTAGTTTTATCCAACATGATTGATTTCCTTTTTTTTGAATTTGACAGATAAATAAATTAGCAATATATTAACCATTTGTGAAATTAATATTAAAAAGTCTTGCTTTTCATTTTTCTGAAAATTCAAATATATAATTGACACACATTGATTAATTTATCATTAAATCATCTACAAATGTAAGTGCCACTAAAGATTGAGCAAATATGGCATACTATTAACGTTAAATTATACATGTAACAATAAATGTAACACATTTTTGAGATAGCTTTGTTCTATTTTTTATTATTTACAAAAACATAAGATAACAAGACAATTTGTATTACTACGCAACTTTATTTATACATTTCTTATTAAATTTTCGCAAATTGTGTACCTTTTTGATCTGCCGTCATTGCGATTGATGTCAAATTCAACTTGTCTAATATTGTCTTCCACTTCTATTTGCATAACGTCACTTAAGTCATCATTCTGCATAAGACAAATGTTGTGCAAAACACAACACGCAATGATATAATCAGGAATTTCATCCACTCGCCGCAAATAAAGCACATCTAGTAGACTTCTAAAGCGGCTTTTTAAAAGGCCAAATGCCCGTTCAATGACCATTCGTGTTGACGAATGACAATAATTGTAGTGTTGTTGTGCCTCTGATAGATGGCCATTATCTCTATAAGGCGTCATCACATGTTTATGCAGGGTATACGCTGAATCGCCTATCAGATGATGGTCTTCATCGAATTTTGAAGTATCCCTGATATAGTCGGATATTTCTGATAGTCTAAAAACTCTCTGGTCGTGTACCGACCCAGCCTGCCCTGCATAACAATGTATGAATCTCATGCGGTGATCACAGATAGCCTAAAAAAATTAATACACGAAATTATTATTTGCCACAAATATTACAATAGAGAATTATTTACTTGTAATTGTATAGAATGATGGCCTTTCCTATCAACATACATGTACACAAAGCTGTATACATGTTAAATTATAAGGATAACTAAAGAAATGTTCCAATGGTTCATTTGCCAACCGATGAATGACTTTTTTATCATCTGTGTTAGTGGAAACAATATCAACATACCATAGATATAAAAATTCCAAATGTGATGAATACCGTTTATATATGTAACTAATATATAATGCTGATTAAAATTTGTTATCAAATTGTTCGTTATATCAACAACGATATTCACGTTCATTAATTTAACATAAATTGCCGCAATACCATTACCTATTGCTAACTTGGAGAAATTAAAACTATAAGTAATCTTTGCATAAAATAAAAAAGGTAGTAACTTGTGACACTGAAATTTTCCAGCCATGTCATATAAATATAAAATGGCATGCAAATAAGCATTACATTGCTTAATACTAACAGCGAATTATCAAAATTCAGACCAACGTAAATAACCATCACATGTTTATTGGGATTAGATTTAAAAAATTAAATTACGTTAATTATAAATATGTATTAGGAATTTAATACCAATTGATCTGGTTTAATCTATGCCAATATTTGAATATTATCCAATGATCGGTAATTATTATTATTTGTAGCGTTCAAATCGAACACAGCCTTATGCGGATGTAACATCATCTTGCCTTAAAGACATAAAATCGTCCATCATTAATAAAAGATGGACGAGGGAGTCTTTTTTAAAAACGGAAGTAGTGGTGGGAAACCCGGTAAATAACAAAAATAGTATGGCATTATTTGTCAAGGAAAATGAATGCAAAATGGAAAAAGGGATGGCCAGGATGGTTTCCGAAAGGCACCTGGAGGTTAAAAAGGGTCAATGGAAGACAGGAGACATGAAGCAGGTAATCATTGCCACGACATTTACGGATGAGGAAGGAAATAACAAACGCAACGAAAAAATTATCTACCGGATGGACTGTGGGGGAGAGGAGCTCGACTACTATCAAGCCCTTAGGAAAATCTTAGTAAGACACAAACAACAAGACCTTGCAATACCAAAACCAGATGGTATTCATATAGAAAAGTTCCTTAGAATAGCGGAATATGCAGCTGCGGCATATGACAGGAGCATAAAAATACACGTACCAAACTCAATAGAAAAGATGCCAGACTAGGAATATCTTTAGAACAGACATTGGGAGAGACGACATGAAATTCCTGGAATCCTTAAGAAAGGTAGTGAATGACAATGACTATGTGAATAAAAACATTCCCATACGTATACCCGATGGAACGGACATAAATCGTTTCAGGAGAATCGTCGAAGTGGTCCTTGCCAAGACTAAGGTACATGCGTACATTCATATCCCGGAATTAAGAACAAGAACACAAGATGGGGTGGACAAAGACAGAATGTTAAGAAAAAGGAAACCTGATAATACTGACACAATACCAGTCACTAGTAAAGACAATAAAACGTATGCAGAATTGCTAAAAGACATCAAACGGCAGGTGGCCACTGAAGAAGAAAGGGATGCCATTAGAGGAGTCCAGAAGACAAAGAATGGTTCACTACTGTTGAAAGCAGAGAGAGGAAAGATCCAGAATGCCAGAGCCCTTGTAAACAAGCTACAAAACACGAGTGTAGTAGTAAATAGGGCGGATCGCTCAATGCTACATATTAAGGACATCGACGGCGTCACTTCTAAGGAGGAAATAATTGATGAACTATTGATGAACTATTGACAATTTCGACGTCAGAGCGATCCGACCCAGCTATGGGGAATGCCAATCGGCGACAATAATTGTAGATAAGAATAGCGCGAAGACACTACTGGCGACGGACCATATTAGGATCGGTCTCTCGCTATGCAGAGTTAGAGAAAGGATAGACGTCGTAAAGTGCTTCAAGTGCTGGCACTTTTGACACTTCGCAAAATCATGTAATGGCCCAGATAAATCCTTTCTGTGCAGAAGATGTGGTAAACCTGAAGGAAACACGCATACCTTCAAGACATATAAGGATGACCAAACATGTCTTTAAAAAATAAAGTGAACATAGTCAATGAACGAGTGTTAGTAATTTTTTTAAGTCCAAACTTTGATGTTAGTGTATATTACACTTAATAATAAAATAAAAATGAACATAGTCAGTGAACATGTGTTAACTGATGTACCATGGTGATGCCTGCATCAAAGTATTGATGCATTTAGAGAGTTTGACTAGTTATTAAAATTAGTTTAACTAATACTTGTGTTTTTGAACTTTTGATTACTCATTTTATAAGTTTTTGATTGATCGCTGATTGATTTGATCAGCTTAGAGTTGGATCGCGACAGAATTTGACCTGATCGTTTGATTAACTTATTACTTAGTTGTTTTGATGTTGACAAGTAGAAATGGAATTAACCGAACACCGAAGCTAATCTCCTGTATCCCCATACAGGAGTACGGGACGTAGGTGCGGTTAATTAAGTGTCAGTAAATTAGAGTTAAAGTAGACTTGTGTTTATTAATTATTAATAATATCTGACACAATGTTATTTTATTTCAATAAAATAATTCAACGCCGTCCACTGATGATATGTGTAAAACGGTTCCGGTGGGCGGTAGTGTCGTCCAGGCCACTTGTGGGGTGTTCAACACCCACTACGCCTGTTAAGAAAAAAAAGAAAAGGTCATACTACATATATGTAGTATGACCGCCGGGAAAGGCGAAAACAGTCAGGAGCTACAAAAACAGTCACTATTAAAACGACAAGACTTACGCAGTTTTCTAGATGAGGGATTTTACCATACGCCGACGACATATGCACCGCGAAGCAGAAGAAAATATTTGTATCATCAAGATTGCTGCGGAATTAGTTCGAAAACATATAAAAGGTACAAAATATAACAAGTTCTATCCTTCTGCCGTATTTTTTTTTTTGATATTGTCAATGACGATATTCCTAAATATCTAAAATTATTTTTGGACGACGTTGTATTGTTCGATGCCAATTTAAAAGAAAAAAAAATATTGGAAAGGCCAGGAGGAAGTCAAAGTCAAAGTCAAAGGGATGAGAGTATTATCACTGATAACAGTACACTTGAAAATGGTTCGTCTGTTGACACGGCTTTTACCATGAAGTCTGGTGAAACCTTTTCTGGAGATCATGAGAATACTATCTAAGACATGAAAATTAAAATTGATCAAATTGGATCATCAATAGTAGAAGCTATTCCTCCGAAATCCTTCTTGTCTTCACTCTTACAAGGAAACTATTCGAAGTGTCATCCTCCGATTTTTTTGAGCTTTTGATATGTTGTTGTCCATCGAAAAATAAGCGATGCATATTTTTTCTTAGCGGCTCTTATTGCGTTTTAAGGGGTGAAATGGACCCTCAAAGATTCGTCAAAATCCTGGTGGTTATGTAGTTTTGCATATAAAGACGATAGCAATCAGTATCAAACCAATTTTACGTTATTCCTGATATCAAATAATAAAAATATACACTTGCAGATACCACCTACCCCTATTATAAGGGGGTAAAGCACCCCTTGAAAAACTTTAATCCTCCATAAAAAATTATGGCATTATCCGATTTTAATGAAAATAACGTCATTTGTTAGAGCAAAGAAAAATAAAGTTCACCTGTTTTTGGATTTTTTGAAAAAAATAGTTTTAAGGGATGAAAAATTTATTTTTTTATTTTGATGAGAATGACTGATTATAAGCGGGAGATTTTGTTAAATTATTTGTCAAGTATATATTTATTCAACAATCCAACAGGAAAACGTTATACATCAAATATATAATCGTTTTTACATAATATATTAAATATAAGTATAATTTTTCCACCCTCGAAATTGGTAATAGAATTGTGACGATTATCCTAACCTTCAAATAAACACACATCAAATATGAATAAATAAAATACTACAAATCAAGGCATCGCCAACCTTAACGTCAAAAAATCCCAAATTTAACCTCGAAATTAATTTTCCAAAAAATTATAATTATTGTTATTTATCGGGTGAAATTAATCAATTCAATTAGAAATTTTAACTCAAAGGATACTATCAATAAGTAAATTAATTCAATAAACGTTTTAGATCTTTTGTTATTATTATTTATTGCAATTTTCTGAAATAATAACTTGGAGATCAAGTTAGGGATTTTGCGTTGCTTATGTTGGTGACTCCTTGATTTGAAGTATTTTGGAAATACAGGTTAGAAACAACTTTCAAAATTCAACCATTTGATACGTACGCACTTAAGGGATGAAAAAATCACAAATATTTTAATATATTATCTAAAAATTATTGTACATTTGATTTATACTGGTTTGGTATTGGATTACTCTAAAAATATTTACGTGACAAATAATATAACAAAATTTCTTGCGTATAATCAGTCATTGACATGAAAATAAAAAAAATTATGTTTCATCCCTTAAAACTGTTTTTTTCAAAAAATCCAAAAACAGGTGAACTTTATTTTTCTTTGCTCTAACAAATGACGTTATTTTCATTAAAATCGGATAATGCAATAATTTTTTATGGAGGATTAAAGTTTTTCAAGGGGTGGTTTACCCCCTTATAATAGGGGTAGGTGGTATCTGCAAGTGTGTATTTTTATTATTTGATATCAGGAATAACGTAAAATTGGTTTGATACTGATTGCTATCGTCTTTATATGCAAAACTACATAACCACCAGGATTTTGACGAATCTTTGAGGGTCCATTTCACCCCTTAAAACGCAATAAGAGCCGCTAAGAAAAAATATGCATCGCTTATTTTTCGATGGACAACAACATATCAAAATCTCAAAAAAATCGGAGGATGACACTTCGAATAGTTTCCTTGTTAGTTACTGGAAATTATTTAAATCGTAAATGTGGTTCTAAAACAGTTATAAATCTTTTAACAAAATTAGGAGTATGTGCATCATATCATATTGTAGCTCTTCATGAGATATCAGCGATAAAATCTAATATAAGAAAAATCGAACCCAACGGTTATCTTCAGTACGTACTAATCAGTTTTCACTGGAGTCCATTATTTTTGTTGATGTAAGTGCTTTAACATTTGGTGATTTTTGAAGTGATATTCCTGTTGCTTATTCAACTCACATTTGGGGGAGTTGTCTAAAAGTTAACGTACCATAGAGAACTGGTTTCATGGAGCGTGTTCGTCATCTATACCATACAAAGTTTCTCGCATATAATATTTACCGTTTATAGAAGAAAATCCATCTGATTTACGAACTGTATATACATCTTTAGGATTAGTAGGAGATGCGAATACCCAAGTAGAAATAATATAGGGCCGCCTCGATTTCAAATAAGGCCCAGGCTAGTGATATCGAGGCAAAACTACAAATCGCGCCACTGAAAAGGAAGCTCCTCGCCTCGGCATTGTTTATTTATTCTGATTGGTTAGAACGTGACTATGCCACAGCATCACACAGTGGAAAGACTCTACTAATTAATTTATTACAAATAATTTTTATTGTATACAATTTTTAATAATGACAATTATAATTGTCAGTATTATGACAATTATAATTGTCAAATTAATTTATATTAATGAATTATATTTGATCTCTAGGCAAACTAGCCGTGCCCTAGACAGTGCCTCATATTATACTAGCTAGAGCCTGTTTTCAATCTAGGCAAACTAGTCCACCCCTTGTCAGAGCCGCGATTTCATTTCTACTAGGGTACTGACTCTTATAAAGTGATATCGGAAGGATTGGCGAGTATGGCAAGTATGATAGGATTCAATGCTGAAAATTATAAATACTCAAAATCTAATGCTGTTAAAAACTTTGATTTCAGCAGTACCAATAGTAGAATTAGATGGAGACAAAAAAGCCATTAATGCGTCTTTACTATTTCAACAGATTGCTGCTGTAATGAACGATTCATCGATAATTGAGGAAGCTCTGCAGTTTGAGCTGGCTGCTTTTCCAATGGCTTTATTTGACGATAATGGTATCATGCATGAATCAAAAAAGTCGAAATTATACGATAGCTTTTGACTGCTTCGCCATTCAATTGATCAGAATTAGCTGGTTGCTTGTTGTTGACGGAAGATTTCTTTTACATAGAGTCTTATGGAAAAAAAGAATACGTTTGTTGATATAATAGCTGATTACAAGAATTACATATTGAATCATTATTCTACCATTCCTCTACCATTTTCGATAGTTATGAGGAAGAGTTTCAAAATATTAAATTGTATGAACGATACAGACGAATTACAAAAAAAAGTCGCTCCCGAAAGGGCTATGGTGCATGTGTATACGTTCGTTCTGTAAGTGCTGACGGTAATATATTTTGAAAGTCATTTACTTTCTTCTAAGGGTAAAGCATCTTCCTTAAAGCCTTTGTCAATTCCTAGATTGGAATTATGCGGTTCATTAACGTCAGTGCGATTAGTATCCCAAGTGATGACCGCATTAGATATGCAAGTTAACGGTATTACATTTTGGATAGATTCAACTATCGTCCTTAGTTGGTTAAAAATTCCCCCGAATCAATTACAAGTCTTTGTTGCAAACAGGATTGCTGAAATCCAAGACCTTTCCCAAAACTCAGCCTGGAAACATGTTCCAAGTAAATTGAACCCGGCAGACCTCATATCTCGAGGCGCTCTGCCTCACGAGTTGTTAAATTCCGATGTTTTGGTTAATGGTCCTGAATGGTTGCGAAATAGGGAGCATACTTGGCCTGATTCTAAGTTCGACATCCCTGAGCTACCAGAGCTTAAGGCTGATATAAAAATTTCCCTAGTTCTCTCAAATTGCTTAGATTTGTTTCCAATGTCTAAATTTTCAAATCTAGTCAAATTGCAACGTATAACTGCATTTTGTCTGCGATTTACGTCAAACTGTAAAAACCCCCACATGAGCTGGAACTAGGTCCTCTCACTCTTCTTGAAATACAAACAGCAATGACTTCTCTCTGGAGAATTTCACAATATGAATCCTTTCAGGATGATTTGTCATCCCTCCGTGCTGGCAATTTGCCAAAGACTTCTAAACTAATTTCTTTAATTCCCTTTATTTGTGAAAAAGGTTCGCTCCGTGTAGGCGGAAGACTACGGAATTCTAATTTTGAATTCAACAAGAAACATCCCGCTATACTTTCCAGTAATCATGTGCTGTCTCGTTTAATTGTGCTTCATGAACATTATCGCTTGCTACATGCAGGTCCACAATTGCTACTCTCTTCTCTTCGTGAGAAATACTGGATAATTTCCGGTCGAAATCTAGTTCGACAAACCGAACATAAATGCGTGCGATGTTTTCGTTTCTCTCCTAAATTAACCAGTCCTATAATGGGAGATTTGCCAAAGGGTCGTGTTGAACCCTCCTTTCCTTTCCAACACACTGGTGTTGATTATGCCGGTCCATTCTTAATCAAGGACAAAAAAGGGTCGTGGACTCATAATTGCTATTTGTGCTTATTCGTGTGTTTCGTTACTAAGGCTGTCCACTTGGAGCTGGTGTCGGATCCATCCACATATTCATTTTTTCAACCATTACGCCGTTTTGTATCGCGTCGTGGCTTTCCTAGTCACATGTATTCTGATAACGGCACGAATTTCGTAGGCGCCAATTCCAAGCTTCGCGAACTTGGTAAGTTCTTAAAAGAACAATCTGATGACATTGTTAATTTCCCAGTAAATAATGAGATAAATTGGCACTTTATTTCGGGTGATTCTCCACATTTCGGTGGTCTATGGGAGGCTGATATAAAATCCTCAAACATCACTTGCGTCATGTATTAAGGAATTCATCTTTAACATTTGAAGAATTTTGCACTTTAATCACGCAAATAGAGGCAATGTTAAACTCACGTCCCTTATCCCCTTTGTCATCTTCCCCTGCTGATTTTGAACCTCTCACCCCGAGTCATTTCCTTATTGGGAGTAAAATGTCTCTCTTGTAGACCGTCGTTGAGTGAACATCGTCTCAGCTCTGTCTCCAAATTGATAGTGATTTTGTATTAATTGTTTGGTAAAATTTGGATTGTTACTGATTAATAATAAGCAGAGATCAAGTGATTAAAATTTTTTGGTGATTTATTATTTGTTTACATCGAAAATTCCAGAAAATTGTCGATTTTCACGCCCAAAATAGTAAAGCACGTGTTTTTAAATTTAACATCGATTATCTTAGAGATCCGTCGGGCGATAAGGATGATTTTTGGTGAGCTTGTTCCTTTCATATAGATCTACATCCTGTGTGAATTTTGACCGAATAGCGTCAGTAGTTTTTATATAATCGGCGTTTAATTCTTATCAGCTAACTTGCGTAATAGGGGTACTACAGACTCAAGTCTGGTATCAAACGATAGCCCTTGATTTTTTACACGTGTTTATAAAATCTCATTAAGATCTGTTGACAATTACGCGAGTTATGAGCTTATCAGTTTCCAACTGATAATCTTGTTTACAATACAGGGTGTGTCCCCATATTTATATACAGGGTGAATCAATTTAATTGGTACTTTTTCATAATTTTTTGATTGGAATCGTCAATTTAATAAATTCTTTTGATCGTCATACAGTAGACATCGTGTCAAGTCTGCCACCGAATTGGTAACGACTTTTCTTTAATTGTTTGGGTGGATTTGGATTGTTTTTGATCGGTGACACACAGAATATGAGTTATTGACTGTTTTTCGATGAATTGTTGATCGTTTACATCGAAGATTGGATGAATTCTTCAGATACAGTATAGGCCAATATTTAAATATCTGGAATCGTCGAGCGTTTCCATTGCGGCGGTTCTACTGTAGAGGCCACTGGGGCTTCTGCATGCCGTCGTTCGCGACTACCGCGTCGGTATTATTGGCCTATGATTTGTAAGCTTGAAAAGTAGTTGTTTTTCGGTCTGTGGAGAGTTTTGTTGTGTATGTCGTTTTTTTTTGTCCTTTCTGAGTTTCCACGTCTGTTATTGTTGTATATAGTACCATTGTTCAATATTGCTCTTTTTCTCTTTTTCTTTCATTTTGTTTTGCTGCTACCGCAAATTCTTGAAGGTGGTTGATAATTGACGGATAATAAAATAAACAGTCCAATTGGATACGGAGACATTCCCATTCCACCGTCGATTTAAACTAAAATTTTAACTTCTGATTTTGATTTTTATTTCTTCGTTGTGGTATATTTCCGATCAATGATGGAACCGAATTTTCCATGTGACTGCGGGAAGAGATTCTTGACTTCTGCAGCGCGTGGGCAACATCAACGTTATTATTGCAAGAATGGGTCATCGGCGAATGGAGGTGTGTGTCCACACTGTGATAGGAGGTTCGACAAGTTTATTGGACTCCAGCAACACTTGAGACGTACACATCCGGCTGAGTATAATGCTGCGATGGAGGATGGTGATAATCGTTCGAGGCATTTATGGTCTGAGCGGGAATCACTTGATTTGATTCATAAAGAATTATCATATAGCGGACTTCACATCAATAAATATCTACTGTCTGTCCATCCTAATAGAACATTGGAAAGCATAAAAGGGCATCGACGAACTGCTGCTTATCGTACGTTATTTGAAAAGGTAAAGCAGGAACTAAAATCCGGACCCTCCTCGTTACCAGCTTTAAATGAGGTACCACAATTTCCACACCAGAGTTCTTTGCCCTCTCCATCAGAATTGGGCAATGAATTGCATAGGTTATATCACCCCGTCATATCGCAAATAAACGGTGATAAAGACGATGGTGGGGAAAATATTGTGAATTATCTTGTGGGTATGGATCCGGTGTTGGATTATATTCGTTACCTTTTACACTACGACATTGATATAAGTATTTCCAATAGAATTTTCTCCGCTATAGATAGGTGCAACATAAATAACGATTTGGTGGACGAGGTGTATGAATATATCATTAGTCATGCCTCAGGGTCCTCCCGAAAGTCAGCGGTGGCTTCTGGTGGCGGTTCGGATCGGCGCGGCAACCAGCTGGACCGTAAAAGATTCCGCGGTGGTGCATTTCGGGCATACTTATATAAGTGCGCTCAACAGCAATACAAAAACAACCGTGCTGGTTTGGCTGCTTCAATAATGGATGGCTCATTTGGTAAGCGAAAGGCGGAGCCGTTGTCTACTGACGTGATTGAATCATCTTATCGTTCTGTGTTTGCTGCGGCTTCTGCACCTGATAATGAGCCCATACGTGATAGAAAGCCCCCTGATTTGCGCCTTTATGGCCCAATTACCGAGGAACAACTTCGGGATGTTTTCAGGACCCGTGGTTCGGACGCTGCGGGGCCTGATAAGATTAAGCTCTCTACCCTACTCAAATCCAATAAGACTTATTTACTGTTGTTGTTTAATTTAATGCTGTATACGAGCCATGTCACTTCACCATTGAAGCTTTGCAGAACGACTTTGATCCCAAAATGTGATGCAGACCTTTCAGGGCCTGATGGATGGCGCCCCATAACTGTATCATCCGTATTTTTGCGTACATTTAACAAGATCCTCTCATTTCGATTTAAGCGGTTGAATTTGCATTATTCTCAAAGAGGTTTTATAAATTTGGACGGAACTTTGGTCAACTCATGTGCACTCCAGCACGTCATCAAATATTGTAGATCCAATATAAAGCCTTATAATATAATAACATTAGATCTTAAAAAGGCATTTGATACAGTGTCACACTGTAGTGTGGAGCGGGCACTTCGCCGGTTTTCAGTTGATGATCGTATAATCAAATTGATTCTCAACTCTTACAATGGATCTTCCACAAACATCTCTTGTGGTGGCTCCGATCGATCTACCGGCCCCCTCCCTTTTTTGCGTGGTGTGCGACAGGGTGACCCACTCTCCCCCACTCTTTTTAATTTGGTATTGGACGAACTGCTTGTGGACCTGCACGACAAATTCTCCGGTATACAGATTGATGATGTTAGGTTTGTCGCCTTGGCTTACGCTGACGACCTTGTGCTTATGACCAACACTCCGGAAGAAGGTCAACAAATGGTCAACTTTTGTGAATCGTTTTTTTTTCGTCGACAGATGCAGGTAAATCCATCCAAATGTACGAACTTATCCGTGTGCTTATTGCCTGCGGTCAAAAAACTGTATGTTTCCACCAAGTCAGTAATAACGACTTCAATGGGAGTCATTCCAACAATGGACGTATTGAAGCGTTTTAAATATCTGGGTTTGTCGTTTGGGTTTATGGGGGTTGATTCTCTAAATGGTGATAGCTTAAAGATTGAACTGGAACGTGTTTCCAGGTGTCCACTCAAGCCGCAGCAAAAATTCTTTATTATTAAGACATACTTGTTACCAAAGTATCTATATGGCTTACAGTCGCCCGTGACGACGATTAAGACTCTAAACAGCTTTGATCGCCTCGTGCGATTACATATTAAGAAGATATTACACTTACCTAAACAGTCAACAAACTCTTATTTGTATGCCCCCTTGAGATCCGGGGGCTTAGGGGTTATGTGTTATAGTACAAAGGTTCCATCCATCCTTCTGCGTCGTTTAACTAACTGTTCTAGATTTATTGGAGATGGGGACGATCCGCAGCTGCCGTCCATTATTGGTGGAGCATATTTTGAGCGTGTGAGACAGAGGTGGCTCTGGTGTTGCCAGGGCGGAGACTGCATATTGGGCCATGAAACTAGAATACAGCAATGCTGGTAATGGTTTGCATGCGGTTGGTAACTCGTCAGCGTGTAGTATGTGGATTGATAACCCTCCGCAATATTGGAATGGGCGCCAGTATATTGGTGCTGTACAGCTGCGAGGAAATATTTTGCCTACTGCTGGTGGCCTCCATAAGCCGGCCGGAGAACGTCGTTGCAGGGCCGGTTGTTGTAGAACTGAGTCAGTTTCACATGTGCTGCAGGGTTGTCCTGTTACTCATTTCGTGAGAATCCGTCGCCATGACCATATCGTTCAAATACTAGCTGGTATGGCTGCAAAAAATGGTTGGATGGTTGAGCTGGAGCCCCGTTTCCGTAATGTTAATGGAGTACTTCGGAAACCTGACCTGTTGTTTTCAAAAGAAGATCAGATTACCTTATGTGATGTCGGTATACATTGGGAGGGCCCTAGACCGCTGGAAGATGCATATAATAATAAAATTAATCATTATAACGATCCGATGATCATCTCATCTATCAAGTCTTGTCGTCCTGGTTCTTCGGTCACGGTGGATATACGACCTTTGATTATTGGTGCCAGGGGAGGCTGGTGCAGTTTTAATGAGTCCATTTGCAAGCTGATTGGTTTGTCCATCCGTGATCGACAGCGTCTGGTGACCAGTGTCCTGTATGGTGGTTGTATAATACACTCGGCTTTTGGCCGCATGATATGGGAGCCTCCCGTTTGATTAGCATTCCTCTCCTTAACATGTTGGGCAGCATCGCTCTCTGCGCTTGTGGTGACGTTTATGGGATGGTATTGTGCGACTTCGGTGTGTGTAATTATGGTACTATTTATAAGTTCTGCGCCTTTGTTACATTGCTCGCGATGGGTATTCCTGTGGATGTGTGTTGTGGAACTGTAGTGTGAATGGTACGCATTTGATTCGCTCCTAATGAGCAGTTGTTTTGATGAATATTGTAATCATAAATTAGTTAAAAAAACACAAAAATAAATAAATAAACAAAAAAAAAATAAATAAAAAATAAGATCTGCATACCATGATACATTGAGCCGTTGCCATGTACGCAGTTTATAAGCTCATGGCTATGGTGTTTTGATCCATGGGGTCGCTATACTGTGTTGGTACGTGCACTGTTGTTGTATCTTGTACTGTTAGGCGCTGGAGGTGATGGGGCTCGAGATAATGCTTCGTTGGCTCCACCCTTCAACGCTATGTGAGCTGCACGACAGTCGGAGTTTGCCGATATTTCGTTACCCTTTTTAATGTTAAATATCATTATTCGCCTAAAAGAGGCAGAAATATTGTGTTTTTGTAAATACTATAGATGTTGTATTACTACTTTTACTTTATTTTATATTAGAAAATGATTAACTGTATGTCAGAAATGTCAGTTGACATACTAAATGTGAATTATGTAATTAAAACTGTTGTCTAAAGGGAACGAATGCGGCGGCTGTTTTGCTACTTTTGTATTGTTATCACTTTCGTATTGATACTTATTGTTATACTTGATGTCGGCACATTTTGATTGCTATATTCGATGTTGGCACATTTTAATATATGAAGTGGATGTTGCTGAGGAGAGCTGATTTGTTTTTAGTAATTTTATCTATTTACATATTTTGATTGCACTGTCATGTTTTATTATGAGTGATATATTGAAATGTTTACCAATTATAAATTCAATAGATAGTTTTTAAGTATGGAGTTACCATGGAAGCCATTTTTTAGTTATAGTGTAAGTATTTCACGGAAGAGCGTTCAACTATTGATTTAGTGAATTTATCGACATGTATGTACAAAATATAATAAAAAATATATGGATTGATTAATAATTAACAATTATTTAGCTTAAAATAATAATATATCATTATAAATAATATTGTATAATTAAAATTCATATTGATACTCAATTGTCAAAAATTAGGCCCAATTTCATAGATATGTAACAGTTATTGACACTCAAAATTACCATGGAGGTGATTTATCATTGGGTTTTTGGTCGATAAAGTAGGACTTTAACAGCAAGTATTGAAAAAATGTTTGTATTTAATTTATTATGATTGTTTATTATATTATTGTTTATAGTCACAGTGATAATGGTTATTTATGTCACAAGGAGTGTAACGTCAATCTTTATGGCACAAGTCGTGAAGTTTATCGGACGAGGCGAAAGCCGAGACAATTTAGTTCAGGTAGTGAAGAGGTAACTAATGATTTAAAAAAAAATCGAAAAAGAAACAGATTTATAGAACAATATTCGTCTTCACGGGATGAAGATGCGAATAACAATGGAGAAAAGATTGATGAATCATATATCCAAAAAATGCGAAAGATTAAGCGGAATTCAGGAAAAGGATATCGTACTCAAACCGGAAATATTGTACCTGAAAAAACTTTCGATGAAGAAGAAACAAAGAATATTTTTGAAAAGTTTTGGGGTTTGAGAGATTTTAACAAACAAAATGTATTGCTTTACGAAGCTGTCGAGCGCAAAATTGTGGATCGAAGACGTTCAACAAACTGAAAACGTTCGCCAAGAAATTGGAGTTTTAGGTATTTGTTAAATTCTAAAAACGGAAAAGTTCCTGTCTGTAAAAAATTCTTTTTGGATACTTTTGAAGTAAGTGAAGGACGCTTAAAACGAGTATTGAACTCTGAAAATGTAGGCAATGATTTACGTGGGATGATGGTTGCATCATCAAGAAAATTATCTGAGGAAGGGAAAAAGCACGTTCAAAACCATATTAAAGGTTTACCTAAATTTGAATCCCATAATACCAGATCTCATAATCCTAATAGTAGATATCTACATCCTGATCTATCTCTTAGGAAAATGTTTCATTTATACGAGTTTGATTGCGGGGAAAATAAAATAAAAGCCGTTAATGAGTGGACAGAAAAATATTTAAAAAAGATTTTGATTTACATTTCCACCAACCGCGCAAAGATACATATCAAAAATGCGACTTATTACACATCAATATTAAAGCATCGAATGATGATCAAGAAAAGAATAAACTTACAGAAGAACACGATGTCCATTTAAGAATAGCAAAATTAGCTAGGAATTCACTAAAACACGATCAGGAGCAAGTATCACATAATTCACATTATTATTTTGCTTTCTCGTTCGACTTGACTACCTCAGTAGCATATTACAAACGCAATATGTATGTTCTAAATTTGGGTATTTACAATTTTCATAACGATAATGCTTACATGTACGTTGGGGATGAAACTATTGCATCCAGAGGGGCTCAAGAAATAGGTTCATGCATCCTAAAACATGTTAAAAATTTAAGAAGTGAAAGACATTATAGCTTACAGTGACATGTACGGCGGGCAAAACAGAAACATTAAAGTAGCTTTAAAATAATGTTGAAATCATAGATCACAAATTTTTAATATCAGGACATTCGTTTTTACCAAATGATAGAGATTTTGGCGTGGTAGAAATGTCATTAACAAAAATAATTTACTGTTCTCCAAGAATATCACAAGATTATTAAAAAATGTCGGAAAGAAGATTTTGTCTGAACGAAGTTTTTAGAAGACGCAATTTTTAAAAGGATAAAGAATTCTGATGGAGAATCAATAAATTGGTTAAAAATTAGTTGGATGCGATTTGTCAGAAATGAACCGTATAAGATTTTCTATAAGACATCAATGAATGAGAATGAAAATTCTAAGTTCTAAATTTATTACCACCTCGGGGTAGACCAAGAAAATTCGAAAATATTGTATTGACACCACTGTATAAAAATACCAGGCAACTTACAACAGTAGGAGCCCCCGCGCACTGGCAACTTTAATTACCAGCAACTAAATAGTTTACTCACCCATGAGTTGCCAACCACCGCGTTGGCGACTAAATAGTTGCCTTTCAGTTCAGTCTACAATGGATATCGTGGAAGCCACCTGTGTTGTTGCGTTTATGATCAGACATCGAAAAAATAAAAACAGGAACAAAACGTTTTGGGTACATTCAATAATTGGTTCCCGACTTCTTGACGGGCAGTTTTATAAGCTCTTCGACAGATTGAAAGAACATCCAAACAAGTTCTTTAATTATTTTAGAATGAGCATAGAATCTTTTCATCGACTACTGATTTCTCTCGGCACACGAATTACTTACCAAAATACATCATTACGACAGGCTGTACCACCTCAAGAAAGATTGGCAGTGACTCTAAGGTTTGCAAAAAGTTTTTATCATGTTATAAACCAATTAATTTAAATTCAAAATTGACGATACGTCAGACGCATTTTCCCATCCATCTTGGGTACTCACGGAAACTGGCGACAGAACCCCTTCAAATTGCCGCCTTGGCCTAAATGTTGAAAAATATGGGGCTGTAGTGCCCTGAGAAGTGGCCTGTTCGATTATATTCGGGGTGTGCATTACATTTTGGCCCCCTGACTGTTGGACTCGCCTCATTACATTCATGATTTCCGTCCGCGCATAAAATTTTTGATCGTCATTGAATTTTTTAAATGCTGGAAGCAGTGACAGCAGGAAATATTTATCCTCATCAATTTCTTTCTCTTCCTCCCTCTTCTCTTTCAGAATCTGTAGCAATGACTCTTCATAGCTTTTGGTTGAAGAAATTTTTCGACCAAATGACTTCGAACTAGGTCTGGTGGTGCAGCTGGTAGGCGAAGGCTGTACTTTAACATCTTCATTTTCGCTTTCGGTGAATTCCTTGTAATTCTGCTCGAGACTGTTTGATGTTTGTCTATATTCAACCGAGTCCCTAAGAAATAACAATTGGTCAAAGTAGAGATATTTACGCCTGTTCTTAGTAGCTGATCCCGACGGTGCATTTTTTTGACTATCATATTCCCTTTTAAAGCAGGTTCTCAAGTTCTTCCATTTCTTTTGCAATACCTGACCTGTAAATAAGAAATATTCGCTAACTTATTTGTCGTTTTTTTGCAGATATTTAGCAACTGGTAATAGCTTTGTGTCCCTACACTACGAATATTTACTAGGAGAAACGACAATTAGGGAGATTGTCAGGGATACATGTGATGCAATTTGGGAATGCTTGCTTCCGCTTTATATGCCAGAAATGACTCAAGATTCATGGAAGAAGACTTCTCAGGAATTTTATGAAAACACCAACTTTCCAAATTGTATAGGAGCAGTTGATGGGAAGCACATAAGAATAAAAAAACCCAATTCAAGTGGCTCAGAGTTTTATAATTACAAGACTTTTTTTTCCATAGTACTTTTAGCAATAGCAGATTCTAATTATAATTTCATTTATGTTGAAGTAGGAACTTTTGGTTCTTCAAGCGATTCAAATATTTTTTAAAAATCTGCTTTTTCAAAATTACTAGAAACAAATGAATTAAATGTTCCTGGATCTAAACATCTTCCAAATGATGAAAACGGACAAGCAATGCCATTTGTACTTATAGGGGATGAGGCCTTTGCACTCTCAGAGCATGTACTGCGACCTTATCCTACCAGAAATCTGACAGTAAAACAAAGAATCTTCAACTACAGGCTAACAAGAGGACGGAGAGTGGTAGAATGCTCATTTGGTATTTTAGCAAACAAACGGCGCATATTCCATAGGCCTCTTGACACAAGTGTCGAATATTGTGACAGTATTGTTAAAGCATGTTGCATCCTTCATAATTATGTTAGAAGACATGATGGTATTCGTTTCAAGGATACATTGTTTGATTCTCCAATGATACAGATTGAAAATATTGGGACAAGGGGTAACAAGCAGGGATTATTTTGCAAATTACTTCACTTCACCCCAGGGTTGTGTTCCATGGCAATATGATAAAATTTAAATAATTTATAATTGTTTTTTTATTAGTATTCTTTATCTAATTATTACCTGTGAAGGCAAAACGAAAGCTATGTATGCGAAATGTTGGCAAATAAAATCGCTTAAAAACATTGTTCACTCGTATAAAACAAAAATTGTTGATTAACCCTTTTTTACCGAGTGATTCTACACTACACGTTAGTGGATGGTAGAGAGGTGTAAGTTATTTTTTAAATTCGAATGATTAGTTTAAATACTATTTATTGACAATTAACACAAAATAACACTTCGTGTACGATTGATGTATAAACAGTTAGATTTGGTGTATGATTGGTATATATATGAATAGTTCGCATACAGAACGAACGATTACGACTTGTTTGTTTGAAGTCTTTGATTCGACTCACTCTATTTTTTGGAATATTTCGACTACAAGTCTCTCAATGACTGCTAAAGTAGGGTAGTTCGGCCTTATGATTGGTAAAAACAATTAAGGGTTGGAATTTCACATTGTCCCACTAGAATGCCACCTGCACAGTGCGGGTGGCTTGCAGCTGCAGCCTGCGGCGTGATTATTTCTAAATTGCCGGGATTAAGACAACTAAAAACAATAGAAATTTTGGCGTTAATCCCTCTAAAAACCAGAAAATATCATAGTTTTACAACGGTCCAGCTGCTTGACCGTGGGTGTTCAGCAATTTTAAAAGTCCCACCCTCCGTTGCTAATCACCCCAACTAACAACTAATACACGTTTAGATTTGATATTTCTATGAATAAATAAATGAATCTCATGATTTTTGGTACTGAACAAACATCCTATAGTTGGTTTTTTTATACTGACTGCTTCCGATAAAAACTCCAATACAAAGCTATGTATAATTGAAAATTTTGAGCTAAGAGATTCGGATTTAAATGCGTAAAACCACAAAATTACCCAACAATAGAGTCATTGACGACAGAAGTGATGTATTGCCCTCTTTTTATTAGGTCATAGTCACTTGTCGTTTCCTACAGATAGATTCAAAATTGTAGTTGAAAAAGTACCTGTTCGGGTGGTACGTGACATTTATAAGAGAGCAATATATCAGTTTTATTGTTACCGACTCTATTGTTGGGTAATTTTGTGGTTTTACGCATTAAAATCCGGATCTCTTAGCTCAAAATTTTCACTATATATTTTTGTTCGAAATAGCCACTTACATTTTTCATTTTTTTCTTTTTCCCAAGATCCTTCCAGTTGCCAATGAACTCTTCACAGACATCCAACCATAAGATTTTTTTAAAATTTTTATCCGCATACTCTTTTAGCTGCGTATTGTACAGGGTGGACCATTTTCGATGGTTTTGCAGGGTATCTCCTATAAGGAGAGCTTGTACAGAATCATGGATAGTGCATTCCTGTCCTACTTTTTCCTGACTAGTCAGATTGTGTAATTAGATTTTTGCTATGTTTTGTTTTCGAGTTATGACCATTTTTTCACTTTTTTGCGATTTCTAAAATTCCTTATATCTCGTAGGCTTTCAAAAAAGTTGACGCTTTTTTCACAGTTTCTAGTGTAGATTTTAAAGCTGATTCTATTTGGCTAATTAGATTTTCTCTAGCTTTCTCCGTTTTTGTCCAAGAAGCGCTAGCAGAGACCTGGAATGTAATACTGGTGTTTCTAAAACTAGAGCACTTAGAATACTAAAGAGACACCACTACCACCCATATAAACCTTTGAATTGTCAGTTTTTAACACCCAGTGATCAACAACACAGAATCGCATTTTGCCACTGGTATTTGAACAGCCTAAATAATGATGAAGATTTTGGTAAACGTATAATCTGGACAGACGAGGCACATTTCACTACTAATGGATTAGTGAATACTCACAACAATACCTACTGGCCAAAAGTGAACCCACATCATACAATACAAGTCCGAAGACAGGGACGACTGTGGATGAATGTATGGTATGGGATCATACATAATAAAATAATTGGTCCAGTCATATTTCAAGGTAATTTAAATACAGACAAATATGATGAAATTTTAAACGGCCCAGTAAACAGTTTCTTGGAGGAAACGCCATTAAGTCTTTTGCCTCAATTATTTTTCCAACAAGATGGAGCGCCTGGTCATAATGCCAGAACAATCGAACGTGTGTTGGACCGTCTTTTTGGTAGACAATGGATCGGTACAAAAGGACCTAATGCTTGGCCGCCTAGATCACCACATTTAAGTCCTCTTGACTTCTTTTTATGGGGATTTCTCAAAGAGGAAGTTTATCAAAAAGAAAATGGAAATTTAAAACAATTAGAAGAAAATATTAGAGCCGCTATACAAAAAATATCAAAATTTGTAATTGGTAATGTAATAAAAAATATAGAAAAAAGAGTCCGACTGTGCATACAACAACAAGGAGGACAATTTGAACATTATTTAAATTGATATTTATATTTTTGTTTTTATTTCATTTTAATAATTTCTAGCCCACATAACATTAATTGTATCATGTTCATTATTTAATTTATTGTAAAATTTTGGTCTTGGTTTTACAAATGATCCATATTGTATTTAATTGTCTTTCAATCTTTGAAAAATTCTCTCATCCGGTTGTCGACGTTCAGGATATGTTAGTAAATATAAATTTGTAGCAGCAGTTTTATTTTCTTCGGAGTGAATAAAGCATTTTAGCATATCATATTCGCCCATTATCACTACAATAATTACTGCAGTTTTTAAAACAACAACTATTATATTCAAAATAGAATACGCAGAAATAACAACAGTTGCTAAGCAACTAGCATCAAAGTTTGAAGCGACAAATGTTCCAAAGCACCCTATGAGTATTCAAAATATAATTTCATAATTTTTACCTGTGAAATCGTAATTTTCAAAATAACTCCCGTATTTTTGAAGATATAGCAAACTATATATATTTTAAAACAGAAAAAAATAAGCAATTTAATGAACAATAAATTAAATATAGATTCCATTTAAAAAAATATAGTTTGTGTTATATTTCAAAAACGGTGAGAGCTAGAGAAAATCTAGTTAGCTAAATGGAATCAGCTTTAAAATCTACACTAGAAACTGTGAAAAAAGCGACATCCTTTTTGAAAGCCTACGAGATATAAGGCATTTTAGAAATCGCAAAAAAGTGAAAAAACGGCCATAACTCGAAAACAAAAGAACATAGCAAAAATCTAATTACACCATCTGACTAGTCAGGAAAAAGTACAACAGGAATGCACTATCCATGATTCTGTACGAGCTCTCCTTATAGGAGATACCCTGCAAAACCATCGAAAGTGGTCCACCCTGTACAACGCTGGCCGCTTCTCAATTGCCAAAATAAACCGCTCAACATCTACCGTCGACATTATTTTGAAAAATAGGAAATGCACACTCTAGACCAAAGTTGTCTAGCAACTGAATAGTTGACAGTGCGCGAGTTTAGGTAAAAACCTTCGTGGTCCATTTCGGCTGGCAACTGCTTAGTCACCCTTGGAATAAGGCTGGACGCAATTATTTAATCACAGCAACTTAAATGTCGCCCGTGCGCGGGAGCGCATTCAATACCGTGTACCTCATTTCAATTTCTTTAAAGCGACTAAATAGTTGCTTTGACAAAGTTGCCAGTGCGCGGGGGCCCTAAAATTCAAGGACATAATTGACCTATTACGATAGATACCTCGGGAACATCATGATTTCTTCAAATGCCTTTCACACGCACAAAATGTAGATGAGTAGTAAATAGTTTTGCTATAAATTTATGTTCGTAATTTATGTAAATTATGTTTCCAACGTGTTTAAAAGATATGTAATATAAATTCAGTATTGTTTTTTTCAATTTTGAACCATCTTAAATTATGTTGAATGTACTAGGGCACCTTCAAATTTTATAATGAATCTGGTTGTTAATTATGAAAGTGACCTAACACCATTCTTGATAAGAAAACGCATACTATTCACTTAATAATTGCCACTAGTTTAAGAGGAACTATAAATTTAACACTCTTAGATACACTTTAGCAGTGACTCATTAGTATCTTATACGTATATTTTTAAATTCATTGAAACGCAAACCCTTAAATATCTCAATTTGAAAATAAATGGACTTAGGCCACTTTCAAAATAAACGGCTCATTTAAATCATCTATTTATTTTGCACTTTGCAAAATTATCAGAAAAAAGTGTGTGTGTGTGTATTTGGTTAGTTGATCTCTTGGTCTTAAGTCACCAATTTATACCAAATTACAACAACACGTCAGAAGACTGAATTAAGAAGGTTTTATTTATTATCAATCAATCAACAATATACGGAGTATTATTATAAGAAGTTATGTCAAAGGAAAATAACGTGAAAAATTTTAAAAACAAAATTTCTTTTGGATATTTCCTTTGGAAATATCATTCTTCAATTCAATAACTATATCTCTGGAAAATTTTTCTGTAAATCGTTGTGGCAAGAGCGTCTTGAATGTTTCACAATCCACAACCACCCTATCACCATACTTTGTGGTTATTCTACCAAATGACTTGACTGCAAATTTCTCGTCAACTTCTATTTCTTTCACATCAGTAAACGGTTTCAAATATAGAGAAGCCTTTACAAACTTAAAAAAGGTTGACGACATTTTTATCTTCATTCGATTGTTAACATTTTAAAGACAAGATGTTGAATGATTATTTCCTAGACACAGTAAAATTTACACTTCAATCATTAATACCGACATGCGCTTTAGAACTTTGAAATTTGATCTACAGATCACCAATGAAACTAGAAACCGCCTGATTATGTAACATCAGACTTTGAATCGAAACCAAACCGAAAACCGAACCGAACCAAAACCGAAAACGGTTCAAAGCTCTGTGCAATATGACACCAGATTACCTTGAATTTGACACAGGGGTCATTCACCCCATGTAACCTTGAAATTTTACACCGAGGTCATTCACCCTATGTGACCTTAGAAATTAATACCTGGTCATTGACCTTGGAATTTAACACCAGTGTCACCTTCAAATTTGAATTTTCCGCCGTTGCGCATGCGCAATAGGTTGAAAGTGGCCTAGAATGGGTACTTCTTAACTACTATTATTGATCTAATTGAAATTTTATCTTCTGTTAATGAAATTTCTATTGAGCTGAAACTAGAGGCTGAATTTTCCGAAGAGTCTAATATTCGACCAAGAAAAAAAAACATTTTCTGAATACGAGAATACCGAAGAAACAGTGCTAAATTGGCATCAACTCTTTAAAGTTAATTTTTATTTTAGTATCCTGGATGCGGCAATAATGTCTGTTAGCAAAAGATTCACACAGTTAAAAACTCAGGGAATATTTTTATTTTCGACGTAATATGCAGTGAGTCAAATCACTTACTAGCTAACCATTGGATAAAGAAATCGGATTTACTAATTCTTCGAGAAATAAACGTGATATTAGTGCTGTCGATTTATTTGAAGAACTTTTATAGACTTTTCTTGACAACGAAAACTCACCGTCAGAAGTTTTAAGTTATATTTTGACAAATATTTTAATAAATGCATTTCCAAACCTTATTGAAATGAGAATTCTTTTAAAATTATCTGTTATTAACACTAATTAGTTATAAAATTTATTATATTAAATATTATTAATTGTAAGGCCTGGTTCTTCAAAACATGCTTAAACTCTAGCTTTAAAAAACCGAGTATACAAAATAAACCAGTTCTGTTGCATGAAATTAATATTGGTAATACTGAAAACGTGATCTTTTGCGTATTTGAAATTGGTAGTGTCGTAGTGGTGACACATTAATTTTACGTGGGTGGTGTTGTCAACAGTTTGTGGTTTGCAATTACCTGGAATTTATTTTATCGTGGAAAACCTATTTAATGATTACCTCTAATAGTCCAGGCGCTGGAGGTACTTGAGTGTGCATGGAGGGGGCGACGCAATTTTTTCTAAAAAAAACGATTTGATAGCTATGTGTGATAAAGGATTTATAAAAGCAAATTCGGATAATATTCCTGATATTGATATATTTATGATAACTATTTTTTTTTAAAATGACGTTCGGTTTAATTCTGCTGAAGTTCGAGGTGCCAAGGCATCAAGGTAAGTATATAAAAAAATAATATTTTAAATGAAAATATCTAAGAATTTATTTTCTATTAATAATTAATAATTATTTCATTAATTGTAGAGCATCACGTGAGAGTTATGGTGACAAAGCTATAGGTTACGTTCAACTTAGTCGTAAGAATGATATTTGTGTTGTAAAAGGTCGTGTATGTCCAGAACATCGAGTTCGGAGTAAAGCTTACTCAGTTACTCTAACTATCAATGAAAAATTAAGAAAAGTTCATGACGTTCAATGCCATGACTGCGCAGCTTCAGCAGGTAATTGATACTCCAATTAAACTCAAATTGTTTGATGATGTAAACAATAATAATCTTTCATTATGTATGTACAGGTGGTTGCAAACATGCATTAGCATTACTCATGATGACCCATCGTAGAAGTGAAGATCCGACACCAACTGAAGTTGCTTGTTACTGGAAAAAATCTCAATTACCAAGCGTTGGAACAGTAATAAAATATATTGAAGCTGAAAAACTCACAAAGAAAACCTCTGCTACCTCAGTTGGCAATTTGCCGGATAATAGTACATTTTTACAAGAATTAATTCAATTTGCCAAGAATCAACAAATAAATTCTCAAATTGGGCAATTAAATTTTGATTTAGAATCCAGAAAAGCTGACAATTTATCGTTACATCAACTTATTTTTGATTTTAATCAAAGTACAGATTTGCAAGTTGGTAAATTTTTAGAATTCGCTAAAACTAAAATGGAAGAAGCTGTGTGTGAAGAAGCTGAACAACAATCCAAACAGCAAAGTGAATGTGCAATTTGGCATGAGCTTCGTTATGGACGTATTACTGCATCAAAACTTTATGAAGCTGCTCATTGTAAAACTGATAACGGTTCATTAGTTCAACAAATTATTTGTGTTAGTAAAATTCATGAGACAAATGCTATGATACGAGGAAAAGAATTGGAAAAAGACGTAATCAAAGTTCTGGGGACAGAATTAAGAGTACAAATTACGCGTCCGGGGATTTATCTCGTACCTAGTCATTCGGTTTTTGCAGCATCTCCTGATGGAATGACTAGTAACGCCATTGTTGAAGTAAAATGCCCCTCCAGTCAAAAATCATTGGACACTTTTTTACCGAAAGGTAAAGTAAGCTCAAAATGTAATGCACAAATGCAACTGCAGATGTTAATGACTGGTAAAAAAGAAGGTATCTTATGTGTTGCTGATCCAAATTTTGAAGAAAATAAATCAATTTATATTAAAAAATTAATATATGATGATGCACATACACAAGCTCTCATTAAAAAAATATAGGCAGTCATGAGGACTGCCCACAGAAGAGAAAAAAAACTATATTTTGAAATTTCAAACTAATTGTAATATTAAAAATTAAAAATTCATAATTTTTGAGTTACATATTATGGCTTCGTAAACCCAGTACAAAATATAAACACGTTAATTAAAATAAGAACTAATATATACTTTTATTATTTTTACACAGTATTCGTATTTACATAATTGTCTATTAACTTAATTTTCAACATTAATTTCAGTGTTTGTATTTTTATCATCATTAATTTCAACAATACTAAGACTGTTTGTATTTCCAATCATTTCATTATACTCTAAGAAGGATACAATAGGTTTATGGTAACTGAACTATGAGACAAAAATGTTTGATTGGAATTTATCTAAATATCGTGTAAAAACCGCATCGATTGATGTTTTATATTTTGTAGTATTAAGCTTTCGATCATTCGACATGGTTAAACCTAATGTTTCATTCAAAAATTTAATTAACGGTAGATTTTTATCCTCTGCAAAGTTAATATTGAAGTCTCCACTTAATATCATAGGTATATCGTCAAATTTTGCTCCAAATCTTTTTTCAAGTATTGCAGATTCTTCTTTTGTATAAATCATTAAATTTTCAAATAAAAATTGTTGTGTCTGTTTTAAGGATTTTCCAGGCGAAATATAAACGGCAACTATTAAAATGTATCGCCCACTTTCAGAATTGAAACGAGCAACACATATTTCGCCTATATCAGAAACATCAACGCCAAACCCTCTAGTAAAATCCGTATGTATGTCCATATATGAAGTGACAATATGTGATGTATCTCCTGTATTATGGTAAATAGCTCCTCCCGCCGCTGAAACTTCAGGTCTTTTTTAACTTACAATAAAACTGAAATTTGGAATATCAATTAGTTCTTCATTTTTCATATGAGTTTCTGTCAAAAGTAGAACACTTGATTTTTGTACTATAACATCATTTTTTAGATCAGTTGCTTGCTTATGTAAACTTTGACAATTTAATGAATATATAGATAATCCTTTCTTATTAGAGATGAATTCAAGACAAGTTTTGGGGACCGTTTGTTATGTATTGCTTTGTAACCTCTGTAATTCTAGCATAAGATCTTCTCGATGACTTGTTGACCTCTTGTGATGTTTATCTGTTTCTGAAGCATTCAGAGATATTCCTGCTCTACCAATCCAAAATTTCCAGCTGTCACTAGTATTTTCTTGAGTAACCATAAATAAACCTTGAATCTTCGTTACTCTTGTTAAAGCTACGTATACTAATTCTCTAGGATGTTTGCGATCGTATTCGTAAACAATAGCATCAAAAGTACCTCCTTGTGATTTGTGAATAGTCATTGGTAAAGCAGAAATAAGTGGAAAATGTTTTCGTTTCGCTATTATAGTTTTATTGTTATTAAGTGGGATGGATGATGTCTGTGGAGTAATTGGCACGGCATCATTGTCAAGATTGAGGGTAGCACTAAAATTTCTTGATTTTGTTGCCCGATTTCGTCCACATGATTTTGGAAATTTCATCCAAATTCTTATTATGTCAAGGTTCTCATTTCTTTCCACATGATATAACTTTCCTACAGTGCCATTGGATAATCCATCTGCAACGTCTATATTATTAGTTATCATGTAAGGTCGGTTGAGAACTAAAATTAACTCGTAAGGCAATCCACCGGTATCATCACATCTCATTTTATGCAACTTTTGCCTAACAAAATTTTCGTGTTCAGCATTATGACAACCAACGAAAATATCCGATGCCAAAGATATTATTTTATTTTCTGCAGAGTTTAAAATGGAATGGTTGTGCGCATTTACCGCGGCGTTTGTAAAAATAAGTCGAATTCCTTCAGGACATACTGTTTGAGCTTCTTCTTTGGTAATAAACCTTGATTCTATTACTTGTATTTCTTCTTCCGTTAGAATATTACCATTACCAATCTTGGTTAATATTTCGACAAACTGATTATCCTCTTGTCTCATCACTTGTTGTAATTCAAATTTTTTAAATTTTTGCCAAGGTGTTTCACCAGTCATTCTCTTTTTAATTTGTTTGAAAATTGGTGTAGCTTTTACTGGAGGTAACTGTCGCAAATCCCCGATGAGTATAATATCTAATCCTTCAAAATCTTTTGTAAAGAAGCCAGTAATTTGTTTCAAACGAATATCAATGTTTTCTAATAGTTCAGCGGAAACCATGCTTACTTCATCAATAATAATAACTTTAACAAACTTGAATAAAGTTCTATATTGACCAGCTTTTTCAATATTAAGTGGTATTAGCCTGGATAACGAGATGCTTAATGCATTATGAACTGTTGAACCACCTATAGCTGTAGCAGCCTTTCCAGTTGATGCACAAGCTATATAGGCATTGAAAATGCTATTGTATATTTCCATTAGTCCTTTTATTAGACTCTTGCCACTACCAGCTGGTCCAGTTAAATATACGAGTAATGGGTTTCGCATTGACTCATCTGTAGATGTCAAGTGATGCATAGTATGAAACAGAATTTCTCGTTGTTCTTCATTGGCCCGACGCATTAGATCATAAAAATCATCATAAGACATTATGTTCTCTTTCTTTTTGGCTATAGCTCCATGTTTACTCAACATAGCAAGTTGTAAATCGTCATTCATCTCTGCATGTGGGTCATTGTATAATTCTTGAAATGAGTTATCATCAGGAAGTCTAGCAACAACATCTCTTATTTCTTCATTATCATCTAGATTTCCTTCGCGGCATAATTCTCGACAAATTTGCAAAGTTCTTTCAATGTCTATGTTGGATTCAAACTCTTTTCTCTTCTGTAACATTAGATCTACATTGTCGTCATATAATCTAATAAATTTCCTTTCTTCGAGAATTTCTGCTTCCTCATGACGAAGTGGAATGTACAAAGTTACCATTACTCTCTGGTATTCGTTGGAATCAGTAGCCATATCATAATTACGATAACGTATTATTCTCGGTTCAACTCGTTTGACATACTCTCCCTTGTTATTTTTGAAATACTGAGACACAAATTCTAAATGTTCAGGGCTTTTTTGATCTTTGTCAAACCAATTCTCTTTCCATATATCTGTGCAATCCTCGTCCAATTCATTCAATTCCTTCATGGTCAATAGTTGAACTTTTTGACATAGATTGCCTTAATAAATACCAGGCAGCTTCTTGACTTGTTATCTCGGTGTGATTTAAAAGATTGATACCAATATTTTTAGTGATGTCAAATATATCGAATTCTGGGTGTTCATCCATGGTTTCAATTATCTTTCTTTGTAAATTGCTAACACTCCTATTTGTTTTATTGACATATTCTACGACGTAAGCTGCACATGATTACTCTTCAGTTATAAATTGAAAGTCTGTATTAGATTTTACAATGTGCAATATAAATGGATTAAAAGGATTGGGCCATTTTTCATGAGGTTGACGTTTCGGAAAAACTCTTAGTCTATTGATTCCGGCGCGAATTATATTGAAATATTCCTGATCTGAACTTATATTATTCTCTCTATAAAAGGTTACAAAATCATCATATTCATAATATTCTAAATTTTTTCTAAGAACGTTATATTTTGCTTTATACTCTTTGAATCCATCTTCGGTGTCTTTCATCGGTGTCAAAATCATAGTTGTCTTAATTGGCATGAAAGGAGCTTCAAATCTACATTTTCTCATTGTTCTTGATGCTAATCCTTTGTAACATGTGAAAGTATGTTTGTGTGTTTGTAATTTGATGTTGTTTGATGCCTCTATTGCAGATACTGATGTAAGAAAGTCTTCGGGAGCATTATCTAACCAAGCTAAAATGTGCACGTGTGGACTACCCCGATGTTGAAATTCGATTCTTTCAAAATAATGCAAAATTCTATATTTCTTGAAAGGACTAAATCTTTTGGATTGTAGAATTTTCAAAAGAACATTTACTAACTTATTGAAATATATAGCACAAGTAACTGCATCTTCATTAACAAGTGTACTCTTTTCTATAATATGTATTGCTGCTGCATCTTCAACCCATATTTCAGAATTATTTTTTAAATTATGCAATAATTGCAGCAATTTAGGTCATCCTATTTCGTTAGCACTTATTGTAAAAAACCGTTGTCTTACCATATTGTCTAATCATTGCAAACAAGTCTTTTTTCCTTGTTGACCAATAATATGCTGACTTCGGGATCGTGCGTAGAAAAGCCAAATTACTTTCAATACAACCTTGTATATAATTTTCTGATTCTATTTGATCTTTAGTGATAGTGGTCCCTTTTCCAACATGTTTGAATGCAATAGAAAATGAATCTCGTATTCTTATTCTCATTATTTTCATGGTCAAGTATAATAAATGCTGAGGGGTAACTCCTCGTCTGTCAGATCGTCTAAGTTCACTTGTGGTCATCATAAAAGGTGTGACAGTAAGGCCATTACGAAAAGTTCTAAATTGACCCAAGTATATTTGCGGAAAAGATAATTCTTCTGCATGTTCATCGAATAATAGACTAATGGGAACATTACCTTCTCCTGGAGCAATGCTTAAGTACATTTCGTCGTTCCACATTAATGTTTGTTGCTGAGCTGTTAAGCTTTCGTCAATTGGTATTCGTTCTGAAATGTCATTATCCCCATCTTCATCGTAGACAATTTCATCTTGTACATCATCTTGGTTGTTCAAGAAGCTATCATCAACCGTAATGCCATAAGAAGTATAAAGAGGCGTATCAATCAAATATCGCAACCACGCTTTTATTTTTCTCTTGTTGACTATGCCATAAATGTAGCTTGATTTATGTATTTTCCTTCTCCTGATGTGAACCGTAATGCTATGATCGTCATCTATATTTCTTGGCAATGAACGTACCGTTGTATTAACTTCTATTGGCACATTTATCACCTGCCCATAGATTCCAAATTGACCATGAATATGTCGAAGTCTTCGAATTTGCATGAATGGTATTCCTGGAGATATAAGTCTCTCTGTTACCAAATCTAATGGCAAATTCTTAAGATTTTCTTAGAATTTTGTTGGAAAGAAGAGTATGTTTGTACAGGTAGATTAAGCTGAGAATAAGTGTCTTGAGTATTGTTTTGAACATCACATGGAAGAATATTTTGAGTAGTTGGTGTATTATTTATTATTATTGGTTCATGCAATTGTGGAACGTAATCAGTTTGTGAAGCAATATCATCATGAATTTCATTATCATAATCTGAATGTGACTCTGGAATATATGGTTCATTTTGTATTGAAATGCTAACAGAATGAGTTGGTGGGACATACGGCACATTTATTGTTGATGGACCTGCAATTTGTGAGTTATGGAAATTCTGACATTTAGGAACACGGTTTACAACTGCATTTTC
Organism: Epicauta chinensis; assembly: GCA_021725515.1. NCBI lineage: Eukaryota > Metazoa > Arthropoda > Insecta > Coleoptera > Meloidae > Epicauta > Epicauta chinensis. Next base: position 10,823 of record JAEDXX010000324.1, on the reverse strand, counting down.
ATTTGAATATAAATTAATTAAATTATTGGTTCTTTTCTTATCTCTATATCGCTGACTGTATTGTTTGTTTTGTTCTTGACGACGTTTTATTTTTTCCTGCTCCTGTTTAGAATTTTTTAAAAAAATTTTTTCATTTTTTTTCTTGTCTCTATATCGCTGAGACCTAATACTATTTTGCATTTGCCTTTTTTTCTGAATTATATCAACTTTTTTTTGACTCATATCACCATCAGAGGAATCCACTACTATCAATTCTTCATCATCTTCTTGCCTTTTTCTTTCACCGTCGTCTGAAGACATCTTTGCAATGTATACACACATACAACAACATACACGTATTAAATTAAACTTTATTTGTAACGAAGTATACAACACATACAATCGGGTATATACAATATATTGGTGTGTATATGTGTATGCGCGTACAGAGAGACCGCTGCGCGCGCACACCGTGATGCAGACGCGAATCGACATGATTTTCCCCTACCGAAAAGTTTTCACTTCAAGAAGTTTAGTATGTTGGTCTAAAAATGTATTTCCAAAACTATTAAAATCTGTACAACCTCAAAGCACATATTAGTCTTGTAAATTATTTTATTTTGATGTTGGTTTACAAATACAATAAATAATAAATATATTAGTTTATATAAAACATAAACTTACTAATTTATTTTATAATACAAAAATCCTCTTAAGTTTAAGTAGAAATTATAGGCGCTTGTAAATTCACTAGTGCTGCAGCAATGACAACTATATAGTCTGTTAAAGGTAATATATTATGGTTAACAACCGCATGAGGTTTGAGAAAATCAAACTCTCTCATTCTTCCGATGACGCGTTCTATATGAATACGTAGAGCAGCGATTCGTTTGCCTTGTAAGACGCCCGATTATTAACTGAAGATGGTCGAATTAATTCTATATTCTTATCGTCAAGAAGTGAAACAATATTTTTGAATCCTCGATCGGCCATGACAGCACAAGCTTCAGGTAGCTCTTCTAATAATCCGCTTTCTTCATCTGAAATTCGACCTCCAAATCCTTATATAAAATTTATAAAACCATCTGGTGTACAAGATATTAAGTACTTTAAAGTATTACACTTTTTATACTCTGTTAAAGATTGGTACTCTGGATCACTTGGTTTTTCAATTTGTATCTCAAATGAAGTTCTAAATGGTATCGGTAGTATTCTTTTTATGTTACTAGGCTCGGGCATATAAACAAGCTTTTTTAATAAATGTGCCAATATAGGAACTGTTTTATTAAAAATAATACTAGCATTGCTGATACTCATTCCAAACTGTTCACTTAATCTTTCAAAAGTATCTTGGCGTCGTATTTTCATCAGTGATGATTTTATATTAGTAACATTAATATTAGATATAACACTAATACGTTTTAGCATCATATTCCATTCTTGAGGAACTCCAGTATACGCCTTTAGATTGTCGTTAGTTAAGTAATTTGTGACTTTCAAAATTTCAGCTTTCTTTACAGGAGATTGAAAACTGCTAGAATCCATACTACTCGAGCCAGAATTTTCTGAAGGTTCATAAATCTCTTCTGAACTATTTGAGTGTGTAAAAACTACATGATGACAATTGACGCAATGGTATTATTGGCGATGTTGCAGTACTAATGCTACTGGTTTTAATTAGTGAGCAGGCTTCATCAACTCCGATTGATAAAATTTTACATTGAAGTGACACACTACGATACTTAGGACGACTATTCACTTGTACAGCAACGGCATGGTTTTTAATATTAGTTTGTGTTTCAACACTGACTTTTTGGTCAGATGTTAAATTTGAAGAAACAGAATCGACTTCAATATGTTCAACAGTGTTGACTGATGTGGCATCAATATTTAGTTCTTGAGAGTTACCAGTTTCAATATTTTCTGACGATTCACTTAAAATTTCTTGAATGATTTGTTGTCTCCGTCTTTTTTCTGCAGCTGGCCTAGGAATTATTGAAGTGCCTTATCGTTTACGATTAGGTTGACATTCAAACTTGTGTGGTAACGCATCAATTTTAATCTTTGCTCTACCTCCCATAGTAGTGTAATACATATAATTTTCCATATCATCTTACAGCTAAAAAAAAATAACAAAACAAGCTTTGCAGACATTTGAAGTTGGAGGCAAGAACGGAAGATCCTGTAAATCTTATATAGTTATGTCGCAGTCAACACGTTCATTTTAAAACCTAAACAATACAATTTTCAAAATTTTCAAAATTTCGAGCAAAGATTTTGTATATGAAGAGTAGACTATTCGGGTTGATTCTTAGCTGTATGTTTTCTATAATATGTACACCTAATTTCTGAGTAACGTCAGTCACTTACATTAAACAGTCGAGGCTCTGGAGTCGGTTAAAAACGCAAAAATTAAGTAAAAAAGACGTACCTTCAGCACCATCTCACTAATGACAGGTACTAACTGAACAAATTTTTATCTATGACATGAAAGCTGCCATCTTTCAGCTTCAAAATGCCGCCTCAAACGCACAGATATCTTAAACAGTAAAACATTTACAGCTAAAATTGATAAAGCCTAAAAATGACATTTCTTGAGACTCTTAATTCGAATACGCCGAAACGACCGCTTATAAAAATTAAATGTGCATAAATTTTGTTCTTTGGGATTCTAAAGAACAGTCCCTCAAAGTTACAGCTAAATCTATGATTAGTCGGCTTCACCAATCAGACGATTTCATTTGGAATGACCCTGCTACGATTCTATATGATTTGGAGCACAGTTAAAAAAATTAATTACTGAACTCTACTTATTCGATCTGTACACTTAGATCAATAATAATTAATAGGAATATTATTATGAAATACTTACATCGAAATGATCTTCACAACAACAAAAATTCGATTTTGTTTTGGAGCAATCTCGGTGCACTGCTTGAAACCATTTCTTTCGACGTTTTTCATCTTGTGGAACATTTAAAAACATTTTTTCTGGAGTTGTTTTTGTAGTACTCGTACATAATGGTACAAAACAAGAGCGATAACTTTTAAGGTTCGACATTTTCGATATATTTTTGAGTATTTAACAATGACAACAGAATTTAATAGATCAAAAGTGAAAACAGACACGGCAATACCGCCGATAGAGTCCACGCTAATCAACTAACCAACCAAGTCAAGTACGTCCTTTGGGACATGCGTAATGCAGAATGAGGACGAAAGATTATCTCACTAGAAACAGAGAATCAGTCTCTCTGGAGAATGACTCGCATTCTGCATAGTGAGTGGAAACAGATACTTCCAATACACCGTATATACATATACATATATGTGTATCAGTAACCTTTTCATCCCCAAGACCCAAGGACACAGTTTGTGATCTACGCAGATGATAAGGCCATCGGCATCAGACCTAAATATCCTTCCTTAGTCACTCGAAACTGCAGTCGACAATTTCGAATCTTGGATGCGCCTCTGGCGGATTGAGGCCAATCCAGGAAAGATTTCGGCGCCACTCGTCGGTGCGTCTAATCTCATGACTTTGTCCATATGTATGACCGATCCATACAATGCAAACTGGAAGTAAAGTCTCTGGGTGTGTACCTATATATTAATGTCAAGAGCCACCTCCGTTATACTAAATCTTGCTTCAAACAAACCTGGGACCAAGTTATCTAGTTAGTTTGTCATCGTAGCATTCACTAAAATGAAACATCGTTTATACAAATCCGTCATCACACTCACGTTCACCTAGGGCTCACTAGCGTCGAATCATGCAAAATCTTCCATACATCGATTCCAGATCCTTCAGAATAAGTTTCTAAGGTTGGCCTTCCACGCACTATGGTTCATTGATTCGTTGGTTCATAACGCGATGGCGTTAAAAAATAATAGCTCTCTATTGCTACGATAAACAACCTTTTTTTGTAGTCATTAAAATGTGATCATAACCTTAATTTTTCAGATGTCAAAGAATGGTGTCGATGGGGAGATGTGTTTATGGTTGTGTACAGTAAAACATTTTTAATACAGTCACCAACGATCAATTGACAACATTATCTTTTACAGATCACTCACAAATTAAAAATGCGGTTGTAACAAAGAAAAATAGAACAAAGTACGGGCGGGTATAGCGATATGTCAACAGCGAGGGTGAATCGGTATGAACATCCAACATCCATTTGAAACCGCTAGGTATCGCAGCTAGGTACCGAGGCATCGCAGTGAGATATCCCTGACATGAAGGTACCCTAAGACAGGCGAGGGGATCCAACGATCCCAACTTTTCTTTAGATTTATAAAATTCTTTCGAGATTTAACATTTTAACACTTCCTAAAACGAGAAACTGTACGATAACTTCTAGAGAACCTCTCGTTACTTTATCGATATCTACTCCCAGAAGTCTCTAACTGAATCACTTAAAGCTGTTGAAAAATTTTAAGAAAAGTTGAAACAGGCTGTTCAAATTGATTGATTTTGAAGCTAACAGTTATTTGGATATAATTCACATAATCACAACTATAATTAATTGCACACTTTGGATTTCATTTTATACTACTCAACGGAAGTCGTAGTATCTCGTATTTATAAAAGCACTAATTGTGAACAATGTCAGAATGGCATTCGCGACTATTCAGTGGATGCAACAACGATGAGTACTTAAATATTAATGCTAATCAAAATTTTATGCATCCAAATCGAGTTTTTTTTTTTTAACTCAAAGAAATTTATCGAAAATACTACGAATCTCTTCATGTAGGTATATGAGGATGTAATGACGGAAAGAATTTCCTCTATTATTCTAAAATTTCCGTGCAATAAACATGCAGGAGGACTTTTATTATCTGCTGTTACGTATTATATAAGATTAAGAGTTGAACGATATGCGTCTCAGACCAATAAAAGTTTTAAAAAACAAAACCAGTTGAAAAAAAAAGCAAGCTAAATTTTGTTTTAGCTAAATATTATTTCGAGAACTTTATTAAATTTAATTTTATATACCTATATTTTTGTGAGACTCTTTATGAATAAATGATTTTGATTGGTGATTATCATTATATTATTATGGTTAATAATAAATTAGTAACTATAATATTATAATTCAACTTTTCTTAATAATTAAAATTTAATAAAATTCACTTCAACGCTCCCGTAAAGGTGATCGGCGCGCTATACTACTAGCGCTCCCTTTCTGGTGTGACAACATCGAACGTTTTTTTCTAACATGGAGTGACAGAGGGCTGCGCTCATACTTCCAAATCGAACAAATTATATCAAAGCGGTCAGCTGATCTTGTTAGCGCTAAAAGACCAAATCGAACGACCACAAATAGCGTCTGCAAGCGTGAGCGCTAAAAGCGTCAAAATCGAACACAGCCTTCGTAGACTTCAACGTGGCAAATAACCAATTTGTTTTGGTCTATATTGGAGCACATAAACATAGATGAAATGTGGTTCCATCAAAATGGCGCTACGTGTCATACAATGAGTGCTACTGTAAGCTACGCCACTGAACTTATAGTGTTAATAAGAATGATTCAATTCTCCACTACCATTAAACGCCACATATAAATTAACCAGACTTTTTGAGAGAGGGGTCATTGATTTAGTGAGTTCGATAAAAGTATCCATTAAATTCAGTTGAAGAAAGTTCAGTAGGGAGTTGTAAAGATCGTGTGGCTCTGCTGATCCTACAACTCCCTACTGAACTTTCTTCAACTGAATTTAATGGATACTTTTATCGAACTCACTAAATCAATGACCCCTCTCTCAAAAAGTCTGGTTAATTTATATGTGGCGTTTAATGGTAGTGGAGAATTGAATCATTCTTATTAACACTATAAGTTCAGTGGCGTAGCTTACAGTAGCACTCATTGTATGACACGTAGCGCCATTTTGATGGAACCACATTTCATCTATGTTTATGTGCTCCAATATAGACCAAAACAAATTGGTTATTTGCCACGTTGAAGTCTACGAAGGCTGTGTTCGATTTTGACGCTTTTAGCGCTCACGCTTGCAGACGCTATTTGTGGTCGTTCGATTTGGTCTTTTAGCGCTAACAAGATCAGCTGACCGCTTTGATATAATTTGTTCGATTTGGAAGTATGAGCGCAGCCCTCTGTCACTCCATGTTAGAAAAAAACGTTCGATGTTGTCACACCAGAAAGGGAGCGCTAGTAGTATAGCGCGCCGATCACCTTTACGGGAGCGTTGAAGTGAATTTTATTAAATTTTAATTATTAAGAAAAGTTGAATTATAATATTATAGTTACTAATTTATTATTAACCATAATAATATAATGATAATAACCAATCAAAATCATTCATTCATAAAGAGTTTTACAAAAATATAAAATTAAATTTAACAAAGTTCTCGAAATAATATTTAGCTAAAAGAAAATTTAGCTTGATCTTTTTTTCCAACAGGTTTTGTTTTTAAAACTTTTACTGATCTCAGACGCATATTGTTGCATTCCTAATCTCATATAGTACGTAACAGCTGATAATAAAAGTCCTCTTGCATGTTTATTGCACGGCAGTTTTAGAATATTAGAGGAAATTGCTTTCGTCATTACATCCTCATATACATGAAGAGACTCGTAGTGTTTTTGAAAAATTTCTTCGAGTTTTTTTATAAAAACAAATCGATTTGGATGCATAAAATTTTGATTAGCATTAATATTTAAGTACTCATCGTTGTTGCATCCACTGAATAGTCGCGAATGCCATTCTGACATTGTTCACAATTAGTGCTTTTATAAATACGAGATACTACGACTTCCGTTGAGTAGTATAAAATGAAATCCAAAGTGTGCAATTAATTATAGTTGTGATTATGTGAATTATATCCAAATAACTGTTAGCTTCAAAATCAATCAATTTGAACAGCCTGTTTCAACTTTTCTTAAAATTTTTCAACAGCTTTAAGTGATTCAGTTAGAGACTTCTGGGAGTAGATATCGATAAAGTAACGAGAGGTTCTCTAGAAGTTATCGTACAGTTTCTCGTTTTAGGAAGTGTTAAAATGTTAAATCTCGAAAGAATTTTATAAATCTAAAGAAAAGTTGGGATCGTTGGATCCCCTCGCCTGTCTTAGGGTACCTTCATGTCAGGGATATCTCACTGCGATGCCTCGGTACCTAGCTGCGATACCTAGCGGTTTCAAATGGATGTTGGATGTTCATACCGATTCACCCTCGCTGTTGACATATCGCTATACCCGCCCGTACTTTGTTCTATTTTTCTTTGTTACAACCGCATTTTTAATTTGTGAGTGATCTGTAAAAGATAATGTTGTCAATTGATCGTTGGTGACTGTATTAAAAATGTTTTACTGTACACAACCATAAACACATCTCCCCATCGACACCATTCTTTGACATCTGAAAAATTAAGGTTATGATCACATTTTAATGACTACAAAAAAAGGTTGTTTATCGTAGCAATAGAGAGCTATTATTTTTTAACGCCATCGCGTTATGAACCAACGAATCAATGAACCATAGTGCGTGGAAGGCCAACCTTAGAAACTTATTCTGAAGGATCTGGAATCGATGTATGGAAGATTTTGCATGATTCGACGCTAGTGAGCCCTAGGTGAACGTGAGTGTGATGACGGATTTGTATAAACGATGTTTCATTTTAGTGAATGCTACGATGACAAACTAACTAGATAACTTGGTCCCAGGTTTGTTTGAAGCAAGATTTAGTATAACGGAGGTGGCTCTTGACATTAATATATAGGTACACACCCAGAGACTTTACTTCCAGTTTGCATTGTATGGATCGGTCATACATATGGACAAAGTCATGAGATTAGACGCACCGACGAGTGGCGCCGAAATCTTTCCTGGATTGGCCTCAATCCGCCAGAGGCGCATCCAAGATTCGAAATTGTCGACTGCAGTTTCGAGTGACTAAGGAAGGATATTTAGGTCTGATGCCGATGGCCTTATCATCTGCGTAGATCACAAACTGTGTCCTTGGGTCTTGGGGATGAAAAGGTTACTGATACACATATATGTATATGTATATACGGTGTATTGGAAGTATCTGTTTCCACTCACTATGCAGAATGCGAGTCATTCTCCAGAGAGACTGATTCTCTGTTTCTAGTGAGATAATCTTTCGTCCTCATTCTGCATTACGCATGTCCCAAAGGACGTACTTGACTTGGTTGGTTAGTTGATTAGCGTGGACTCTATCGGCGGTATTGCCGTGTCTGTGTTTTGACTTTTGATCTGTTAAATTCTGTTGTCACTGTTAAATACTCAAAAATATATCGAAAATGTCGAACCTCAAAAGTTATCGCTCTTGTTTTGTACCATTATGTACGAATACTACAAAAAAGACTCCCGAAAAAATGTTTTTAAATGTTCCACAAGATGAAAAACGTCGAAAGAAATGGTTTCAAGCAGTGCACCGAGATTATCCCAAAACAAAATCGAATTTTTTTTGTTGTGAAGATCATTTCGGTGTAAGTATTTTATAATAATATTCTTATCAATTATTATTTATCTAAGTGTACAGATCGAATAAGTAGAGTTCAGTAATTATTTTTTTTAACTGGGTTCCAAATCATATAGAATCATATCAGGGTCATTCCATATGAAATCGTCTGATTGGCGAAGCCGACTAATCTTAGATTTAGCTGTAACTTTGAGGGACTTTATGCACATTTAATTTTTATAAGCGGTCGTTTCGGCGTATTCGAATTAAGACTCTCAAGAAATGTCATTTTTAGGCTTTATCAATTTTAGCTGTATATGTTGTACTGTTTAAAATATCTATGCGTTTGAGGCGGCATTTTGAAGCTAAAAGATGGCAGCTTTCATGTCATAGATAAAAATTTGTTCAGTTAGTACCTGTCATTAATGAGATGGTGCTGAAGGTACGTCTTTTTTACTCAATTTTTGCGTTTTTAACTGACTCCAGAGCCTCGACTGTTTAATATAAGTGACTGACGTTACTCAGAAATTAAGTGTACATATTATAGAAAACATACAGCCAAGAATCAACCCGAATAGTCTACTCTTCATATACAAAATCATTGCTCGAAATTTTGAAATTTTTGAAAATTGTAATGTTTAGGCTTTAAAATGAACGTGTTGACTGCGACATAACTATATAAAATTTACGGGATCTTCAGTTCTTGCCTCCAACTTCAAATATCTGCAAAGCTTGTTTTGTTTTTTTTTCTAGCTGAAAGATGATATGGAAAATTATATGTATTACACTACTGTGGGAGGTAGAGCAAAGATTAAAATTGATGTGTTACCACACAAGTTTGAATATCAACCTAATCATAAAAGACAAGGCACTTCAATAATTCCTAGGCCAGCTGCAGAAAAAAGACGGAGACAACAAATCATTCAAGAAATTTTAAGTGAATCGTCAGAAAATATTGAAATTGGTAACTCTCAAGAACTAAATATTGATGCTATATCAGTCAACACTGTTGAACATATTGAAGTCGATTCTGTTTCTTCAAATTTAACATCTGACCAAAAAGTCAGTGTTGAAACACAAACTAATATTAAAAACCATTCCGTTGCTGTACAAGTGAATAGTCGTCCTAAGTATCGTAGTGTGTCAATTCAATGTAAAATTTTATCAATCGGAGTTGATGAAGCCTGCTCACCAACTAAAACCGGTAGCATTAGTACTGCAACATCTCCAATAAAACCATTGCGTCAATTGTCATCAAGTAGTTTTACACACTCAAATAGTTCACAAGAGATTTATGAACCTTCAGAAAATTCTGGCTCGAGTAGTATGGATTCTAGCAGCTCTCAATCTCCTGTAAAAAAAGCTGAAATTTTGAAAGTCACAAATTACTTAATTAACGACAATTTAAAGGCGTATACTGGAGTTCCTCAACAATGGAATGTGATGCTAGAACGTATTAGTGTTATATCTAATATTAATATTACCAATATAAAATTATCACTGATGAAAATACGACGCCAAGATACTTTTGAAAGATTAAGTGAACAGTTTGGAATGAGTGTCAGCAATGCTAGTATTATTTTTAATAAAACAGTTCCTGTATTGGCACATTTATTAAAAAAGCTTGTTTATATGCCCGAGCCTAGTAACATAAAAAGAATACTACCGATACCATTTAGAACTTCATATAGTCATGTGATTGCTATTATTGATGCATTTGAGATACAAATTGAAAAACCAAGTGATCCAGAGTACCAATCTTTAACTTGGTCAGAGTATAAAAAGTGTAATACTTTAAAGTACTTAATATCTTGTACAACAGATGGTTTTATAAATTTTGTATAAAAAGGATTTGGAGGTCGAATTTCAGATGAGCTATTATTTGAAGAAAGCGGATTATTAGAAGAGCTACCTGAAGCTTGTGCTGTCATGGCCGATCGAGGATTCAAAAATATTGTTTCACTTCTTGACGATAAAAATATAGAATTAATTCGACCACCTTCAGATAATTCTGGAGTAAAATTATCACAATCTGACGTCTTACAAATCAAACGAATCGCTGCTCTACGTATTCATATAGAACGCGTCATCGGAAGAATGAGAGAGTTTGATTTTCTCAAACCTCATGCGGTTGTTAACCATAATATGTTACCTTTAACAGACTATATTGTTGTCATTGCTGCAGCACTATTACAAGCGCCTATAATTTCTACTTAAACTTAAGAGTATTTTTGTATTATAAAATAAATTAAAAAGTTTATGCTTTATATAAACTAATATATTTATTACTTATTGTATTTGTAAACCAACATCAAAATATAATGATTTATCAGACTAATATGTGCTTTAAGTTTGTACAGATTTCAATAGTTTTGGAAATATATTTTTAGACC